>JABRWK010000192.1:112324-164188 GCA_013372445.1 Hypothenemus hampei | reverse complement strand
TATTTTTACTGAGCATTTAGTATTTTTACTGAACAAAATGCCATATAATACCAAGCCAATTTAATTTGTATTTGTTTAAATTTGGTCTAGGCTTAACGATTAAGAAAATGTCTGCAATGAATAACGAAAAAATATTATTTAAAAAAAAATCTTAAAAAATTCTTACTTACGCCTCATCAATGATGCCTGTACCATATAAAATGCCTTCGGCATCTTCAAGGAATCTTTTCTCTTCGAATTTCTCCTCACTGCGCTTGTTCTGCTCTCATTGGAAGCCTCGGACGAGATGCGATTCGCTAACTAACAAAACGAGATGCAGACGAGCGCACTCAATCAGTTAGTTTTACCAAATTTACACAAAATGTTTTTGAATATATGAATTTTCAAAAGATTTAAAAGGAAATCGATTTCCTGAACCGGTTAAACACTGAATATATCTTAACGATAAATAATAAATTCAAAATCGTTTTAAAATCCCAACAGGAAAATTTGAAAAACTCACAAACTCACAACAGACAACATTTCTAATGGCTACCGAACTCAAAACGTCTAGTTTTTCCTAAGCTGTCTTGCGCGTCACCCTGTAATGACTTGACAATAATAAATTGACAATTGACAAGTAGTTACAAAAATTATATACTTAAATGTCATAAATTATTGAGTAATTTCTCTGTGCGTTGGTTGACGTCTTATAATAATTATTGAAGTATAAAGTAGTTGATTTAATCAAATTTATTCAAAATAACATTCAATGAACTCACTCTTCAATTAATCTAAATCTATTCTCATTATTCTATTCTTACTACGTGAATTCCTTATAGCGGTATTGCAAAAACTCTCAAACTTAAAGCGAATCGCTCATTGAGGTTAGATGTCAATAAGTAAACAAAAAGTTTAATTTCATTTAAAAAATTGTACGGATCAAAACGAACTGTGACAATTTTCTTATTAATTTCGTTTTAATTGCTTTCTTTTGATTACGTAGTTAAATAAAATAGTTATATAAACATACAAAAAGCACTAATTTATATAAAATATTAACCCTACGTTTGTCGCGTTACTAAATATTTATTTAATACCATTAGCAATAGCGCTATCAGTAACTTTCGACTAATTAAGAAATAATACGGCATTCAAATTACAGTGTGATTATACTATTTAAGGTATTGTCATCGTTGGTCAAAATTAATTGAGTGACAAGTGTTCCCCACGCGAATTTTTGAAAACACACTTTTTTCATCACAAAAGTTCCATTTTTAATGTAAATTAAGAATAAATTGTATTTCTACGTTTTTTACTGTCACATATTGATTTTAAACGTATAGAAAAAAAAATCATGTCAAAACAGAAAAAGGGGAAAGTAGAATTGAGCAAAGATTCCGAAGTTTGGCACGCAACAATTATTATAGAAAATTTAGTTAACGCGACTAGCGTAGAATTAATAAATGAAGCGTCGACTATGGATATTCAGGTATGATCAATATTTTAAAACCGCTATATTTGGCTATCATTTTTACACCCATGAATTTTCTATTTTAGATATCAAAATTGGAATTGCTGTTTGAATAATAAATGTTTGTAGAGTGTTACTATATTTCATTAGAGAAAATGATAAATTTAAATTTGAAAAATCAGACTTCACGAGAATTGAAATTATGCAGAACCTGCCAGATTTTCAAAAAACACGAGCGGGATTTATTTCCAATTCTATCAAATTAACATTTGTTGACTGTTTCCTGGTAGATGTTGAATTCGTTTCATGACAAGAAGAAGGTAAGAATGACTCATCGCAACGTTAAGGTTTTTAGTTACTGGTAGAAGCTACAAGGATCTCGAATATGCAATCATAATAGCATGCCTCACTTTTGAAAGGAAATTTATTTGAAATAAGTAATAAATAACATTAATTGAAAACGCTAAAATTTAAAAAGAATTCAAAATAATTTGAAAGCTCTATATAATTTTGGTAACTAATAGTGAAATTAGAAAAGTACAGGGCAATCCCTGGTAAACTACCAACATTTTCGCACTTTCTGTTTACGTAAAAAAGTCTTGTTGCCAACAAGTCATTTTTTATTTTTATCAAATTTCTTATTACTTGGCATTTTTCAGTGAAACAAAATAACATCTGACTTATGGCAAAAGTTCCATGAGTTCTTCAGGGAATTTATAGACTTGTACCGAAGTTTTCCTTAACATTGAGAAGATATATCAAAACTGTATAATTTATTTTTTTTGTTATTAGCCACATTTGTTAGAAGATTTTAGGTTGATAACAAAAATAAATAAATTTGATACGCGAACATAGACAAACAACACCAGAAATACTTAAGAACATTCAATATAATTTTGAGCAGGTCCTTTGTTGTTGTATAGGTGTTGGTGCTGGGCATTTTGAACATTAACTGGACTGAAAATAGTAAATCGTTAAAAATTTTTATGACACAATTTCTCAAAGAATATCAATCCAATTAGAAAAATATAGGTGTCGTTAGAAAGAAAATGTAATGCTCTTTAAAACAAGATATGATTCGACCCTTATTTCCATTAAAAATTTTGAAAATGAATGGCACCTTCACTAAGGAGTGCAAGTTGAATTAATACAAATACTAAAAAAATGTATTCCCAAAAAATAAAAAATTGACGCGTCTCAGCATTTTTTCATTTTTATTTGTAATAAATACAAGAAAACTTAGATGGACACTTTTCGGTGGATCACCCTGCATAGCTTCAGAGGTTCTTGGTATAATGCGGCTCAAAGAGTATTTCGAAATTATGATTATATGTATATACGAGATCCTTGTAGCTTCTACCAATAGCTAAAAACTAATACTGGGACAACGTTAACATAGCAACTTTTGTAGCCACCTGAAAAAAATTTCTATTGTTTAATTATTATTATGTCACCATACATTATTTCATCATACTTGCCGTTCGCTAATTATTAATTTACATTAATTACTATTCTTACACTTTATCATTAATATTACACTATGTGCAAACCGAAATTTACAACAAATGATCCTTTGGCTTTCTCCTCTTGTTGTAATTATAATGACAACTCGAAAAATTGGTTGAGGGTGACAAAAGTGAACTATAAATGCCGTGAAGATTTTTCCAAAATTTATACCGGACTGTTTACCACTTCAAATTGCTATACGACTATTCCTAGCAACTCAGGGACCAGTCACGGATTTTCGAAAGTAAGTATTTTATTAATTAACTTTTACATTTTTACCATTAAACCAATTTTTAGTAAGGCAACAAGGCGAAGATGTGCTTTACCAAAAGATTTCTGTATCCATCAGTATTCATTTTGCCTGAAATAATTATGAGAAAACCCACTCTATTAAAAGAAAAACATCCCCATCATCATCAATCTCAGTTAAATATTATTTCATCGAAAAAAAGTGTTTCTAATCACTGATCATTTCAGGTTACGACTTGTCTAGCGAATTCCATACTGAATTAAATGAGGCTGAACCAATTTGACTGTGTATTGAAAATTTCCTGAATGATTAATTATGTTACATATTGTCTGTTTGCACACACTTAGTCCCGTTTCTTTCATTATTTTAGTGCTTGAGAAATTTTCAGTAGAATCCATCCATTCTTAAAACAACTCTTTCCTCTCTAGCAAATATTTTTTTCGGCCTTATTTGTATTCGTTTCAACAGCGCTTATTCAAAATAAGGAAAGAGTGAAAGCGTGTAGCAGTAAAGAGCTAAAGTTTTGGAAATATCAAAAGTAAAAAATATGTTCCTTTTATAACAACAAACATTTCAGTACATATAAGAACCTTGGATGGTCAATTTCGATGGCCCATCCTGTTTATCATATTTAACCCAGATATGCCCACTGTACTAAATAAAGTACAGACAAAATATGCCGAAACTTGTCGAAATTTCCTAATATCTGACGCCTCATATTCTCCATGTATGTACATTTAGTAAAAAGCAATACAGTCTAAGAGTATTATATGTATAATATAATATATTTTTTTGTGAATTCTTGTTTATCAATAAAATATGCTCAATTATTAGTAATAAACTCATGCCTATCAATATTTTCCTTCAATTACGTCTCCTAAATTCATGAGCATATCTGGGTTAATAAAATGTAGTGGACGTTAAGGCCCTCGTATAAACAAGAATAAACAAGGTTTTTCAATAATACATATTATTGAAATTATTCAAGTTTATTTTGAATTCGACCTTTTTTTCTCGTTAACCGATTCAAGGCGGTTTAGTTTTTGAGAAATGCGCGCTAAGCCCCCTTAAATAGTGGCGATTCAATTTTAATTGGCAAAAGTATCTCGGCAGTCAATTAAAACCGCTCTCGAAATGGTGAATACTCTCATAGATTATGTTTATGGAACAAGGCGACAATAAAAATGTATGCCTTTTCAGGTTGCGTGCCGTTTTAGGAAATAACTCTTGCTCTGTTGCTCAGGGTACCAACAAATCTACATTTTCATCAGATTAAAATTAATCAATTTTGACGAATTTGTTTAGTTTTTATTTTGATCTTTTATTTGAATGAAAGGCTAGATTTGTTCTTTTTCTTTGTCGCAGGTACAATATGACCTTTTTGTTATATTTATTCTGTTTATCTACTTATATATAAATAAAATGTGTTAATGCGTTAACGCACTTGACTGATAGACGACTTTTAGATAATACCAGTAATTTTCAATGTACACAATGAGTAAGCTGAGGCATTTTTTATAGAGAGTCTTTCTATAAGAAACGCTAATTTTAACTCTAAAAGATCTTTTTTCTTTTGGGGTAAAATCACTATTTTTTAGTTCCACAGTAGTTGGTACGATAAATGTTTAATTGTATTCCATTTACCTAATCGATTAACAACATGCCCAGGCGAAAGGCCCACGTTAGGTTTGACGGTACTAAAAGTCATCCTTGTAAGGAACATAAAATAAAAACAAGTTAGCCAATTTAGGGTTACATGACGAAATAGTATCATTGCCATAAATATTTGGAGTCATGCTTAGGAAAAGTTTAAGAAGTATTGCTTTGGACGAGTTTATTTAAAAAAATTAACAATCTTCCAAATACATGCTCCTAAATATCTGTTTTCAATATTTAGAATAAGTTGAAAACTGAGGCACTTCTCAGTTTTCAACACACATAGGTAAAATGCTAACAATAAAATAAACTGCTTTATAAGGCTATTAAGGGAACTAATAAACATTGGTCATCATTGATGTGCTCGAACACAAAGAAATTACCTAACATTAAGTTAAATTTGACTTTTGTCAAATGAAATTATTACAGATAAAATACAGTTCAGTCTAAGCATTTTTTTTCTATTCTGTCTGATAAGTGAAATATGCATACAGAGTGTTCCAATTTTAATAGATACACATTAACTACAATTTCTATATCGAAAAATAATCGTAGTTTGCTATATAGGTTATAAAAAAGTTAGTTCATTTTTATTAAATTTGTCTATTAAAATTTAGGACACCCTGTATATACAAATGCCATAGTAATTCACAGTCTATATTACATTATAGTCCTTTGAAACCATTCAATTTTTTTCCCAATCATGATTCTTTTCCGATTTTGTAGTAAAGACATTTAGATATTTAAATTACTTTTGTTTGCATTCAATCACATGTGATTAGCAATATACAAGGTGTCCTATAAATACATTATATTTCACATCATATTTCAGGGGCTAATCGTACATAGAAAAAAAATGATGGTTCCCAATTTAGACCATATTCCAATAATATTTCGTTATCAAGATACAAGGTATTAGAGTTTTATTAAAAAATTCAAAAATAACTCTTGAAATTTAGTTTGAAATAGGAAAAAATAACTGACTTTTTTCAGTATATGTATAATACAATTTTCGATTAAATTCATGAAATATAATTTGCCTGTTCAACTATTTATCAATAAGATTAATGTAAAAAATCGTGGATGCAGACGGTTTTTACTTTTTGACTCGAAAATAGGACGTCGGACGAAAAAGGTCAAGTGCGCTTTTTTCTTCTAAATTAAACAAGGACTCCAAAATAATTTTTATTTTGAGAAAAACCAGTGACGTGCCATTATGTTCATTAAAATTGTGCTAAGATATATTCATTCGAACGCCACTGGTGATATTATTTTTAGAAATGAATTTTAGAAAAAATACGTGCCGACGCTAACTGTCAAAATATGCAAAATTTCATTTAAATATCTGAAGCGGTTTTGAAGATATTAATAAAATTTCATTTGTTTAATAAGTGTTCTTAACGAAGCATTATTGGAATAAGGTTTATATGGGGATTCATCATTATTTTTCAATATACATACCATCAATGAAATATGGTGCAATACTTGTAGAACACCCTGTAGATGTTAACAGTGTTTTTATTTTGTATTGATATAATCAACGGTTAAAATTTATTGATGTAATAAAAGATTAAAAAATTAAATAAAACTGATTTAAAAAAAAAAAACATATCGTGTGAACGGGCTGTTAGACGTTTACAGTAGATTAAAATGACCAAACTATTTAACAGATAGAAAAATTTACGATTTCCGTTCGTTATTTTTTCCTTGTCTTTTTGTGTCTGTCACAAGGAATTAGCACACATTAAAATATTCGCTTTTCTCAGATCGAAGTCGACGCTCTCGATATAATAATTTAAAGATGAGAAAGTCGATTCACTGCCCCAAGGGTCTGGTTCTCTACTCAAGTCAAGCAAACTACCTACTTGATAAAACTGGTAAACGAGCCTTTTTCTTCCACTTCTTCACGCAGTCGTTTTCAGTTTGAAAGTTAAACTCCAAATGTTATATTTTTACTACTTTAACCTGTTCGAAAAAGAAATGTAAGGGGATGTATATTTGAGCACGATTTCACTAAAATAAACAAAGTCAAAAAGTAAAAATAATATTTTTAATTTATTTGTTTAAATTTATCGGTACGAATACAGAATTCAACATTACAATAAAACAACGTTTATACATAATTATACATTATATACAACACTTATAGTATGGTTTAAAAAAAAGATAAAAGTGTTCTTGTGCAAATTCATAATTCCTATTGAAAATATGAAACTAATGATATGTTGTGCAAGAAGAAACTCTTCAAAATTGAATGACGAAATCTTTCACTCGGCCATGTAACAATTTTTTATTCAAATATGTATTCCGAATTGCCTAATTTCTATTGACATCTATAAAATTATGTGTTGTTTAATACATAAACAAGGATTTTCTATGTTGTATTTTGTGATTTCTTCGAATTGACTCGAAAAGAGATAATTTTGCAAATGGCATATGGAAATTATCTAAAAGATTATTGTTTTTATTGTTATGACGTAGCATAATTTTTAATTTTTAACTTGGTTATATTGAACGGTGCTAAAGTAAATTAGAACTTCATAGTCGAGCATGTTTTACGGATTTAAAAATCATGTCAATATTAAAGCGGTTATTTTTGCTCTTTTTCAAAAATATATAATATATTATATTCGAAAACGTTTTCAAACGTTCTCTAAACAATAATGTTTTTTAGGAAATTTGAAAAAGAGAATGACAACTATTGAAGTAACTTCAAAATTATGGTAGAAGTACTATGTCAATGCTATACCTTTAAATTTTTATAATTGTACAAAATCCAAAATACCTGTAGTACTACGCAGTCCCAATTTGGATATATTTGTGTATTTATCACGCAAAGAAGCTTCAAAAAAAGCTCTGCTGACTAGTGGTTTTAGCTCCGTTATGTGCAAACATAAATAATTTTGAGGTCGAGAAAATTTGAAAATCAAATACTCGATGATTATCAATTTTTTCGAGAATAGGAAAATATGTAAATGTTTTTATAACTGATAAAAATTTACGAGTTGTATTTTTTATTAACAAATTTTTGTGTAATTGACACGCAATACTATGATTATTTTGGATAAACTGTACTTGTATTTATTAAATCATTAAATTATGTAACATTTTTAAATGTTGCTTCATTCTCAAAGATAAATAAAAATGCCTTTCTCTCACTGATCTTTTTTAATATGGATCCAAGCCACATTTCCTCTTTAATCTTTAATATTAACATGAAACAAATCACTTTCTCCACCATGAATTCGATTGATAATAACACTATTAAAGAAAGTTGACCAGTTTTATACAACTTGAACGGTCGTGTAAGCGCTAAAAGTGACTTTTTTCTCGTTTTTCTTTTTCCCGTTTCCAATTTCTCCGCTCTTTATGCTACTTTTAAGATTATTATTCCGCTCGTAGTGATTTAAAAAGATTAAGTCACCCGTGCTCCCCCATTTTCCAGAACTAAAGTCTTTAATTTTAGGTGTTAATCCAAATACTCTATTGCCAATGGTATTCTCTTGTTGTGACTGTTTCGAGATGAAACCTGGCACATTATAAGCAAATGATATTCTTGGCTTGTGTTGAATTGTGTCAAACCGATGAGATTTTGGCGATTTTTCTGTAGAAGTTTTCTGTGGAAATCCCTTAAGAAATATGGCGTTATTGGTAGGTGGTTCAATTGTAGTGTCAATATATCGATACGCCATTGGTTGCTGTTGTGTAGTACCGATACGCGTCTCGCTCATACATCTAGTATTATTTTTCTTTAATATTCTTGGCACTGAATTGGTCCACATAGATGAGGAACTGTGTATATTTTTCTCATACAAAGATGGCCTTTGGGTTCTGATTAAAGAGAGATTTTCTTGAGGATACCTCAAGACTTGTCGATCTTTGTGTACTTTGAGCAATGAGGACAGATTATTGCGACCCAGAAAGTTTTGGCCTAGTTTTTTAGGATGCGGCTCGTTGCCCGTACTTTTAATTACGAGGCGGTTCTTATCAGTGAATTCTTTCAACTGGTCCAGATGACCGGTGACGTTGACTCGAACAAATTGCCCGCTGTACACGTCCTCTTCGTGCGGTTGATTTGGAGGTGGAGGTGCAGGTTTCTTTTTTCTTCGACGTTCCGGACGGAGAGGTTCATCTAAATGAAAAATAAGAAGGATTTTTTAGAATAATTGCCAATAATTAAAAAATTGTGTTTTTTAAAAACCTTACCTGCTAATAAATCTTCAGCCGAATTCCAGATCTTTCTTAGACCTTGCGTCGTATTTTTGACTAGATTACTCTCTTTATTATCTACAGTTAATACATTTTCGATGGAATTACATCGGATGATTTTTTGTCTCTGTCTAAGAGTGTTAAATTTTAACTCATTAATCAGTTTCTTATCAGTCCTTTGTTTCGCCTCTCCGCCTTTTTCATTTGCCTCATTCTCTAAATCTTCTATAGAAATAATACTTAAAGGCCCATTTTTATACACTCCATTCTGTTTCTTAATTTCAATATGGGTAACACCATTTTGGTCAGTGCGTTGCAACAGATTGTATTTCGTAGCCAAATTCAGGCTCTTCTGATTGGTAACCGCTTTCAATGTAGTAAAATTTCTGTAAAACCTTTGAAGCTCCTCCAGGTCATCAAATTTGAATACAAGGGCTTCATTATTAATGACGAAAATCAAAACGTTCGGATGCGTAACATCAGTATAACAAACGCAATCGATCAAATCGAATGATTCCCTGTTCTTCACATGTTTCTCAAAGTTCTCTTTGATCGAACTAACATTTTTTTGCGTTAGTGTATTGGTTTTATCGCTTTCGGTTTCGCTATCTGTACCGGAACCTCCGTTAGCGCTATCTGTTTCATTTAAGGTAGGCACGGCGTTCGATTTTTCTCCATGGAAAGATTCATTTTCGCTACTTAACAACGAAATACTGTCTATGTCACTTTCGAATCCTTCGTCCGCTACATAGATATGACCTTTGGCTGGCAAAACAGGTGATTTAAACGAGTCCTTGGCTGGTTTGGGGGGTACTATTGGTTGGGGAGATTTTGAAACTAGAATCAATTCTAAATGGGTGTCGTTAAGCCGCAGGTCGTAACATAAATGTGGCTTTAGTGGCTGCCGCTGGCCTTTCTCGACGATGGTGGCCAGGGAGGCCGTGGAAGATTGCCGGGATAGAAGAATAATCGGCATCTCGACAGATCATGATCTGTAAACAAAATTTAAATTAGTTATATGGTAGATCCATTTACGAAAGAACAAACATTTACTGTGACTTTTACATTGATGGATTGTAATTTGAAAATTTATTGCAAACCAAATATTGTCAATTACATAAATATTTCTTTGTTTTTATAGTCATGGAATGTTAAATAATTGACTTTTCAATTGGATTTCGCATTCTACTACAGATGAAAGGTCACATTACGTTCTAATAGTGCAACTGTATCTAATTTGTTAAACACTGCCTTAAGGAACATTTTGAGAATATTGAATAGAAAAGTAAATCTTTTATGTAAAATTTCAAAATGTTATTGCATGGGTCTCTATAGAATTCATTGTTTTCAATTATTATCAAAATCAATTATGTTAGAAATATTTCCATACAAAAAGTTATAAAAAATAAATCCAAAAATAAGAGTTAACATTATATTCATCACATATTTCTGACAAACTGATAAGAAAATTAAATGAAACTGGTTACACAGGATTTGTAGGATTTCTTTTTGTACAAACAACTTAACATCTCTAATAAATTATCTTGTATTCAGGGTAATAATTTTATAAAATAATAGACTCCTCACGAATGTGAAAAAACATGGTGATTAAATTATTCAATACACAGGGTGTTTTCTAATTATTCGTGTTCGATAAACTAAGGATTTTAAATAACCTCAGAAGAAAAAGTCTATTGGATTTAGGTCAGGTGACCTAGGAGGCCAAGCTATTCGTCCCGAGCATCCTATCCAACGATTTGGAAATTTGTTATTTAACGTTTTGTTATATGACGTGCCAACACACTAAAAAGTGCAGACCTCCCGTCGTGCATCAACCACATCTCTTGACGTATAGCCAGAGGCATTTCTTCTAATAACTGCGGTAGTTGCGCTTCTAAAAATCTTGCATACCTTTCACCTGTTAACCTCGGAGGAAGAAAAGTACGGCCCAATAAGATTCCAATCCACACATCTAACGAAAATTTATATTGAAAATGTGATTGCACTATAGTGTGTGAATTTTCATCCACCCACTGATGATTGATATGGCAGTTCATAATACTACTTCTTGAAAATGAAATCTCATCAGAAAATATGATTTGAATGTTATGTCTTTCAAAGCTCTGAAGATACCATTTACAAAAGACGTTCATGGGTGAAAGTCTCGTTTCAGAAGAACTTGTATTATTGGCAAGTGGTATAATAATTTATTGCTGATTTGAAGTTCTTGGCCAATTTTCCTGAAACTAGCCTCAAGAGAATTTTCAACAATGTTAAGAATCTCTTCCTCTAATTCTGGAGTGCTGAATGTTACAGGCCTTCCATCCACATTGACGCTTGTAAAACGGTCGATTTCGCAGAATGAAAATATTCTCCTATTCCATGCTGAGTGTTTGGAAATCTTCCCATATACAACCGCCTTGTTTTTACAACTTGCTATTTGTCAAACAATACATAAAATGAATTTCAGCCATTTCTTGATTCGCAAAAAGATTCATTTTAATTTTTTTACTGTTTTGGTGAAATTTTGTAGTAACTTTAGTACAAATTGTCTTCTATTAAACAAATAACATTAGAATTGGCAACTGCCTACTAGATTTTTTGGTTTAAATAACTCTTGCCTTACTTATTAAATAGTAACATTATTTTATTTTTCATTAAAAAATAGTTTAGTTAGAGGAGATAAGGTAAGCGATAGCTATCTTTTAAAATTAAAAAAGATCTCAGTGACATGAAAGGTAGTAGAGGTCAATAATTTACTCCATTTACAGGACTAAGAAATTGATCAAAAAATGTTAAAAATATCCTTTCTTGCATGTTCCTAAAGTGTATCAAATTTAGTTTCGATTCGATCATTTTTAGTGAAGAAATAAAATAAAATTTTCATTTTTGTGATACCTTTCGACCTTGAATAACTCTGTAAGGGAGGATTTAAGGATACTCTTTTATAAGAACGAAAAGTCTTATTTTTGTCGGTAGAATCGCTCCTTGAAGTAAAAATGTACAGTGAGGAAACATTCTGTATAAAATACTTGAAATCATACTGCTTAGACATTTTACATCGAGACTAGACAGTATATGTATGTACCAGGATACATAGGATTCAAGCCTGTAAAACTTGTTTAGATTCACAATTTTCATTTAATAGTCTTGCGAAACTAGAATAAAACTAGGTAAAGTCCTTTTTTGTATCGGGAACATCTAGACTAAAGGAAAAAGAGTCCTGACTTTCTCTTTATACGACATGTTTGTAAGATCTGATTTTTTACTAGTGTATTTGAACCCTTATGGAACTCAGGCACATAATAACAAATTTCGAATTGTTGATTTTCCATTTATACAGGTTTGATTGTAATTTCAGAATATTAAAAATTTACTTCATAAATTAGTAACACTATATTTGGAAATTTGGATATTGGTATAGTGCATATATCTTCATATACATGTAAGTAAAAGTAAATATCACTATTGTTAGAAAGCGTGTGAAAGTATTTCGTAGGCAAATAAATTAGTATCGTATTGAAAATAGTCCTTATTAAACTTTTCTTCCAAAATGAGTTATTCATTGCAGTTTTTAATAATTTTGATAAATTTTGACACAAATTATAGCCAAATGTCGAAACGTATACCCTTAGAGTCTAGTATTTCTAATAAAAGTCCTTCCCTTAGATTTGATAATTTGACCCCAAAATTCAAGATTAATCAAAGAAGTTTTTATATTGATTTCTATCTCATACATTTAAATAAATACTATAAACAAGAAAAAACAACATTGTTTTAGTTTTCAAATTTATACAACAGTAACTATTGTATTACATACATCTTTTTATAGAATCCCATATACCTGACGATTTACGAAACACACGTTAAATTTTATGGTGAGCATTCATACGTTAAATTTTTTTAGGGATATTTTTTTAAGTAATTTTGTGAAGAAAAGTTCTTAAAAATAGTCAAAAACGTTACTAATCGAAGATACAAGATTTTAAAAATAATTTTTTCTTAGTTTTGTCTTCTTATGCTTCGTATTTTATAATGCTGTATTTCTGAACATCTACTGCATTTTAAATTATTTATACGAAAATTTTAATAAAAATTATTTTCAGACGTCATGGCTCATTTGACCTGGCCGATTTTTTTATGACGCCCCTGACTTTTTTCCGATTGTGAAATTAGGTTATCTATACCTACTCTTCCAAAAAAAAAAACATTTATTCTTATTTTTGTATCAGTTACTGTTGCCAAATTATTTAGCAAAACTTCCATCTGTATGCACATATACAAAATTATACAGGGTGTAACGTATATATGGAAGCGTCAATTATTTCCTAAAATAAAACAGTTATCAAAAAAAGATAAACACAAAAGTTTTAGGGGATATAAGAATTTATTGAATTATAGAGAAATTAAATATACAGGATTGGTCATGAAGCTGAGTGAATTAAACTTATACTTTTTTAAATTGAACATCCTATATATTTTTCAATATTTCAATTCCTTATTGCATTCTAAACAAATTTTATATGGAACGCTTTTATCTAAATTTAACTGGTATCAAAATAGAGTGTGGCCACGGATTGAAATCTAGAGAGGAATAAACATATTTATCTTTAGTTTTTTGAAAAAAGGCATTCTTCATAAAAAGTTTTGCTTCTTCTCAAACTACTAACCAAAGACTGGACTGTCAGATTTTTATACAGGGTGGTCGAAAATTTTAAAAATTTGAAAATATATGTTAGAATAAAGTACTTTTATAGTTTTAAATACATAAATATTTATATAATTAAAAAAATTAAGGACCTGTACTGTCGGTACTTTTTTATATTTTTTTTAAATTCTTGACTACCCTGTATAAAAATCTGACAGCACAGTCTTTGCGTTAGTAGTTTGAGAAGGAGAACTTTTTATGAAGAATTCCTTTTTTTCGAAAAATTAAAGATAAATATGTTTTTTTTCTCTAGAACTCAATTCGGGGACACACTGTATTTTGAAACCGGTTAAGATTAGAAAAGTGTTCCGTATAAGATTTGTTTAGGATGCAATAAGGAATTGAAATATTGAAAAATATATAGGATGTTCAATTTAAAAAAGTATAAGTTTAGCTCATCCCGGCTTTATGAACAATCCTGTATATTTAGTTTTTGTATGGTTCAACCAATTTTTAAAGCTTCTTCTAAAACTTTTGTCTTGGTGTTTTTTTGATAACTGCTTTATTTTAGGAAATAATAGAACGCTTCCATACATATGTTACACCCTGTATAATTGAAGTGTGGAAATTCAAAATCGTTTAAGTGTCAAATAAATTCTTTTAAAATATTGTTTTAAAAAATAAAGCTGAGAACTTTATGGTGTGTGCGAAAGTTAATTTTTGGACGTCAATATAATCGTGGACAGGCAGGGGGGCTCCACATGAGCGTAACTTAAAATTTTTCTGGAAAACTTCTAATTTTGAGAGTTACGAATTATTTCCATTCTTAAATTATGCATGTATTAAAGTTTTTGAAACGACTAGGTATATGTATTTTCTATAATAAACATCAAGTTAGAAATTTTTCTTTTGGTAAAAGTATAAAAAATTTTAAAACGCACCAATGCTATAAAGAAAAACTTTTAAAAAAGTACGGAGTTCTTAAAAAATGGCAAAATTATTCAAATGAACTTTTGTTTTAAAGAAAACTAGGAAACTTAATGAAATAAACTAAACGCCGCAGTCACTAAAAAGAGATTTCAATAATCAATCACGCTGCAAACTTCTGCAAAATAATTATATATAATGGTAACGATTATACAACGAGTGATTTATGTAAAAGTCATGGGCTAAATCTCCCATGATCCCGCATTTAAAATAATTTCCTGCATAATAATTCGAATAAAACCCGTTACACATTTATTACAGGCCGGATTTTCGCCCCCTATGGTGTTGTCATGGGCCGGAACGCTGATCAGTTAGTCGTTTTTTTGTTTTTACAGGTCGGATATTAGAATCAATTAACGAGTTTTGTCCTAACTTATGCTACTTCACTGGGTGGGTGTTCGATTTAATCCTAACGGTTTTTCCGACCGCTCTTTTGCATTCTCTAATGCTGGTTATTTGTCTTCTTGTAAATATTGGATTTTGATTTCGATTTATTCTTTATCCATTTTCCGTTAGCTACTTGTGTTTATGTGTATGTTCGGATTATATAGTTGGAATAATAACAGCGACAAAACGAGAACGCGACTAACTAAAGTATGTCGAGACGACCATGCTCGAAGTCATATTGTTTTTTAGTCTTGCTACGATAAATATCACGTTTGATGGCAAAAATGTTACATTCAGCAGTAATAACAGCATATATTGTAGAGGAAAAATAAATTATACGTATGTATACGATCGCTTGCTACAGATGACGACATGACTTTTCAACGGAGTGCTCTAAATTCTATTTAAAATTAATATAATATTCTTAAAACTCGATCTAAAACCGGTTAATATTTATCGGTATTTGAAACAGCTTATACATAGACACATATTAATATGTATACACATAGGGTGGTGCAACAAAAGTATTATAATCATAATAGATTTATAAATAACCTTAATATGTATGTTATGCCCTTCCTTCCCCTACATATATTTTATTGAGAGCGGGTTTCACCAGGTTGTACTAAAACCTTTTCTTCAGATTTTTAATCTAATATTGTGGCTCTTTTCCAAGAGCAATTTTCAATTTTAATAAAATGTGAAAACAAATAGGTACTTAATTTGTAATTATTTTCTCCCAATATTTTCTAATGATATAAACTTTTATAAAATAATATTAATAGTCTTTCTTACCATTAATCATATTTTTGAAGTGTTATTTTTTTGGATAATAACTGTGTAATATTTTATGTAAACAGATATTTGTTTATTTCAACATTTCAATAAATTAAGAAATATGTTTAGTTTTTGAAATGAAGAAATATTTACCTTTTATAAACGGGTAAATCGGTCTAAATGATTTATTTGTAATTGACGATTGCATATAAGTCAAAAACCGATTAAATGAATTTTAAAATATTTGAAATTGCATCTATTCAAAATTAAATTTTCAGTGCACTATAGTAACAATGATCGTAGTTGAAGTGTCATATTAACATATATACGAATCCAAATTTTTCATTGAATGTTGTTTGTATTTTCAATAAATATAACTTGAAATGAAAATCTAATACATTACAAAGTAGAGTAAATGTTACTGATGGTTTGTGAAATCAGGCCGTATATAAACTGCTTCGGTCGTATGTATAATACAATCTAAAAATAACCCGTATTTATACAAACCAGATCAGAAGCATGTTCCCTTGTTTTCACCGGGAGACTGCCATGCAAATGCCATGTCATATGTCACGTCTGCATAGCAATTTTGGTTAGCACTCGACCTTGCAGTTATTAATTAACTACATAAAATTACAGCCTTACCCTACCTTACCTTAGCATCTTAAAGTATGTTAAAATACCCATATGCTTATCATGTGGATATGAGGTAACATTTAAGTAAATAATACATATTAACTGATATTTAGCTTGAGTGAAGAAAACAATTCCTTGAATCGTAAGTCCGTTCACAAATATCACAATTCAATCGCTTATTTATGAAAGGGTATAAGTCGCTATTTGACTCAAACTAAGATAATGTCGAAATTCGATTCTTGAAACGTATATGTTTCATTCGGTAATAAAGGTACATACAAGTTTTCAATACTCTTAACATATACCGTATGTCCACGGATGGGGTTGCCAAGAGGAAAAACTTTTTTCTATTTTTTTTATTTTACTTTTTATGAGAAAAATGTATTCTTTACAACATTTTTTGCTTATTCCAAAACAGCTGAATTCATTGTCACTGTTTCAAATTTCGTTTTCGTTATAGAGGAACATAAAAAAATAAGCAAATTTAGTCGAAAATATTTCAAAGTCCCAAAAAGTAATTTTGAAATTAAAGTAATTTTTTTTTTTTGGGTTGATTTGTCACCTTTACCATAGCACTGAATCAAGTAAATTCTTTGCTCTTTCGTCAACATTGTTATGAAATTGCACACCAAACATTAACTTTTAACTTTTTTAATATGTCATGTTGACGGTTGTCATGAAAACGAAAATTACTTTTTGGGACTTAGAAATATTTTCGCCTAAATTTGCTTATTTTTTGATGTTCCTCTATAACGAAAACGAAATTTGAAACAGTGACAATGGATTTAGTTGTTTTGGAATAAGCAAAAAATTTTGTAAAGAATACATTTTGCTCATAAAACGTAAAATAAAAAAGTTTTTCCTCTTGGCAACCCCATCCATGGACATACGGTAGATAGTCATTAGAAATAGTGGAAATTTTTTTAAACAGCTTAAGTTAGAAAAACATTTTATACATTTTCTCAAAACTTCATTTTCCCGACTTATACTCTTTCATAAATAAGCGATTCAATTACAAATTATTATGAGGTGACTGATTATGCAAAAATTCACTAGGAAACAGTATACTTAATAGTGTTATATTTTTGAAACCTTTTAAGTTATAATGCTTTCTCGGGAAAAGTTCAATGCATGTAATTCTATGAATAATGAATTGAAAAGTTCTTAAAATAAGGTATTATTTTATTTTACATTTAGAGTTGATCAACATTATGTTAAAAGGTTACAGTAAAATATTAGAAAGCAACATTCAAATCCCTGTATTGATTTAAGTACCTTTTCATTAAAAAAATATGAAAGCATATCTAAAAAACAAAAAAATTACAAACATGCTGCTTTATTAATTGGGGCAAATTTTATGATTCACGTTTCTAATTTGAAAATGAGAAATTTAAAATTAAAAATTACTAACTTTAAACACAATCACATTTATCAAAATAGTCATAATTAAAATTCTTAATTTTTCAAGTTAGTATTTTATGTATATTAAATTTTAGAGATCAGATCAACTTTTCATTTTTTAAAATCAAATTTATACATTTAATTTAGTTTTATATGTATATATCACCACGTTTTGTAGTGAAAGTAACAATATTAATTAATAAATTCTCGAAACTTGAATAACTATGTAATTAGGTTATAATGTAGAAAAATCACTTATTAATATAATTTCATTTTAAAATACATGTTCAATTATATTTCTGTTGGAGACAATGATAACCTTTGAAAATTTTCACTCTTTCTATCTTGTAATTAATTGAAAAATCAACTTCAAAAATTTAATGCAACTTGTTGTTTCCGCTGCCGGTTTCTTTTCCTGCTTATGTTGATTTTGTTTTTGTTTTTTTTGGAAAAAGAATTACTTTCGTTTTATTTAATAAATTATTTTTATTAAAACAGAAATACTTTCTGAGATTTTTTGTAGAATTGTTCTCTGTTTTGAAGCAATTTCCAATACTAGAACATTTTAAACACATACGAGTAAGTACGTATTTTTCTATTTAACTTAAAAATATTGTCTTTTTAGTCCTGCGGAAGTTTCCCGTGGAAGTAGTCTGCATTAGGTTCAATATACCTCCTACATCGTTTTGGAAATGCTTGAATATCTTAAGAAAAAAAATCTTTTGGTAGTGTATGTACACAACCACTCATGCGCCGCCTGAATCACTTTATCATTAGTTTGAAATTTCAAGTTACCCTGTTTTTGAATTTGTTACTCCATTAACAGACTTACTGGAGCGACAGACATGAATTTCCATACTGTAACTCCATTCTACGGTGAATATTAATGGATTTCACCCCTTCAATTCGCAAAAAACGAACAACAGAACACTGTTCTTCCCTAGAGAGAGATGCCATTTTAAAACAGCCATTTTGTCAACGACTTTATTTGTTGCTAGGTTACGGTTCTTGTCAGGTCTTCTACGACTTAAAAATAATATTTCTACCAATTACGAACATATAATTCCGAACGTGATTTTTTTTGACACTTTTAAGGTTTTTATTTGACTCTGCTTCGCATTTCAATGAAATCTAGTATATATTCACAATTGAATAGCTGAGTTCGAAAATGTGTCATCTCCAATTTTTTCGATTTTGGTTTTTTTGTTTATTTGACATCTCTGGACCACAAGGCATCGTTTGGCAAAAGAAATAGTTGACAATGAGTGACGATGATATACCGAAAGTGAAAAAATAGGAACATAACATTCAGTTGTAGAGCGTAAATACAGTTTTTTTACTCTCTTGAAAAATGTATTTTTTTGGAGATGACACCTTTTCCATTCAATTAATAAAAAGGCATTTTCACAATAGAAACATAATTTTCACTTTTAACAATAGTGTACGTACAGGTATTGACCTCGATATTTTAAAAACAAAAATGATACGCCACTGGTTTTTCTCAAAATAAAAATAATTATGGAATTTCAAAGAAAACAACTCTGTTGTCTTTTTTCGAGCGATGCACCGTTCTTGAACAAAATAATAAAAACTTTTATTGCCCGAGAAAATGAATGAAATCTTGATTGAAGAGTAATGTTGAAATAAATCTAGTTAGCCTGGAATATGTCACCTGCATTACATATGGCATTTTCAAAACAAAAAAATTGTCGCTGTTGTTGAAATCCGTTCCTTCTGGTTTATCTTTTTAGTGTTTTATTACATTTGTTTTTTGTTTTTACAATCTTGTTAATAATGGTAAATTATCCAAATGCGGAAATGGCGGTAGTGCATTACGTATATGGTCTCGCCAATGGTAATGCAAACCAAGCCAGACGTATTTATCACGAGAGATATCCCAGTCGTGCTTTGCCAAATAGCCGAACCTTTTACAACATTCATCGTCGACTTACTGAAACTAGTAGTTTCCATAAAGGTATATCAGAAGACAGGCCTCGAACTATAAGAACACTAGAAATTGAGGAAACGGTGCTCCATAAAGCCGATGAATATCCTGAGAAGAGTACGAAGAAGATCGGTAGAAACTAGAATATTTGCGATTAAATTGTTTGGAGAATTTGAATTGATTTTTTGTTCTATCCGTACCATATTAAAAGAGTAAAGACACTACCTCTCAGAGATGTTCCAAATCGTATCGTCTTTTGTTAGTAGTACCTTCATAATGTTATGCAAAATTCGCAATTTGAATTACACATTCTGGTCACGAACACGCCTAATTTATCAAGATATACCCTAAACAATTTCCACAATAATCATTTGTGGGCGAATGAAAATCCCTATGCCTTAAATGAAACCCATGCCCAACACCAATTTTTGGGTTAACGTACGGTTTCGGTAACGTTTGTTGGCCTTTTCTTTCTGCCGGAACGCCTAGGATAATCTTACCTTTTTCCTTCAAGAGTAACTGTCTTTACTGCTTGAGAATGTTCCGATAGCAATAGAAAATCAAATGCGGTGGCCACCAAGATTTCTTGATCTATATAGTTTAGATTCATTTTTGCGGGGCCATCTTAAGACACTAGTACACAAAGCTCATTAACAATATAGAATAATTAAGAAGTGGGATGGTTGTAGCCTATGATAGAATAGAAAATATTTCGAGAATATTTGAACAAGTGCGCAATTCAATGAGGAGGAAGGCAGAAACATGGGTATTACATGAAGGGGTCATTTGAACACTTTTTGTAATAATCGTTTATTGTCAATTGTAACAACATTCATGTTTCATTGCAGATGCCCACCCCCACCTAATATATTTAATTTTTTACATTATTTTAGTTATTATATTAAAATATCATGCAGGTTTTTAGTTTTCTACTAAAGAACGGCGCGTTACACGCGCTAATAGGACAAAAGATCTTTTTTTTTCAAATCGAACAAAGAATTCGAAAATTGTTTTGAACATATAGAATCACACTCTAAACTATTCGCACATCATTAAGGAACATTCTGTTTAATGGACTGTTACAGGCATGAATTCGTTGAATAAATTTTATTTAATTAATTTATTTTGTTTTAATTATTTTGGCATTCCAACCTGTAAGATTTCATTCATAATAAACATAATTTGAAATTTGTTAAACCAAAGTTCCCGTGACGCCCGATTAGATGGAAGAACATTTACACCTCTATTTACACACTTACCTAAGGATTAAAAAAATAATGAATAAATATTGTGTTTTTTATAATTTTCATTAAAAATTTAAATATTAAATATTTTAATGATGACAAACTGTAAATGTAATTGGAATAATAATTTATGTAAGGCTTTTTGCTATAGATGCTTTGGACAATGTCTCTGTAGTAGGTATACAACAGGGGATTATGACGATCTCACCGCCCTTAATAACATTCTTTCATTATTTTTATGTTTTGATGAAAGCATTCTTCTTGTTCCTGGGTGTAATCACCAAAATTTTTTATACGTCTGTTTAAAAAATGTACTTTGATGCTGAAAGTTATACATATTAGTTATATGTTAGAATGAGAGTTAATGCAGTCAAACAATTTTTATATTTGATAACTACTGAAGTTGTTAGTATGAGAATGGCTAGAATACTTATTGTCGCAAGTCAAACTTTTTCTAGTGTTAATCGCAATTCAAAAGAAACCACTCGCAATAACGTAAAATGTAATTGACCCATAAAAATGTATGCTACTGGGTCTAACTTTATCAAAAATATGTGACTCAATGAATAATAAATAATTCATACTGCTGCATAATGTTTAGGGGAAATCGACTTTTAGAAATATTAATTTTCAGTTTTATTTAAACAATTATCAATCGTTATACAATTTCTAGATACTAAAAGAATTTAATTAAAAATAACGGGCAAATAAGAGGCGAGAAATTAGGAAAAAATGACACGCACATAACAAAGAGTGAATCCAAGAATTTCCCATAATAACAGCTGGCATGTGTACTTCGTTCATCAGCGACTAAACGGCACAAGGAAGAAAAAACAAAGATTTACAATTGGCTACGGTGGAGCAGCCATGGGATAATGAAGAGTTTTCACACGTGCACGCTCCTCAGATCTAACAGGAAAACGCGATCGCGAAAAGAAGAAGAAGGAGAGACATAATAATATTGCGGCCAAATTAGAATGGATTTGCCGGGGCAGCGAGCTAGCGACCATCAGACCTTATTACATTATTTCTTGTATAGTGTTGACACGGTGAAGTTGACCGCCGATGGCCACCAATAAGGAAGTAAAGAAATGCCATCGCGAATAAAGGAAGATATAAACTTACATAGTGTTCCTATTTTCACCAACTACATTTCCAATATCAAATTCCATTCTACTAAAAATGTAACAATAACCTTTTGGGAATAGTATTATGAGGTTAAACTGTCAATGAAAGAGTTATCAAGTGTTTTCGAGATAAAATGTGTCCTTTACAAATATACTACGTATAAATATAATGTACCTCCTCCATACAGTTTTTCACTTATTGTGAATATGGTCGTTACAAACCCATTGATATATGAGCCATTCATATTTGCCCGAGAAACTGTCGCCTCATACCTGAGCCAAATGTAGAGTCAAACCTTCTTCGTTGCAGATTTATTCTAACTGTACGAGAGCGCTTCATATTCATTTTAGGTCTAGAGAAAAGTGCAATTCATACGTGGGGCGAATAGTCTACATATAAAAAATGTACTTTTGCGTTTTGGTGCGTTTTTCTAAGATAAATTGAGTGAAATATATAATTTCAAAGATAGAAAGATACAGTTTTCGTAACTATGTGCATCTATCTTTGTAAAACTATAAAAAAAATACTACTAACATATTTTTCGTAGGTAGGTATAACTTTTTGTTTTTGAAATACATTTTGAAAATTTGGATCTGTTCAGAGTTGTCTGATAACATTGGAAATGTAAAAACTGTTTCTTGTAGATTTTTTAACGTTGAAATTAGTGGTTTATTATTTTTTTAATCGATAATATGTGAGAGTTATACGAAACGTATAGTAGGGATAATTTGCATGCGGGATCTTTAGTTTTATAAAATTAGCACAAAAACTGCATATATCTATAGCTAATAATAAAAGTAGCCCCGTAAATATAACAAAATTTGAACATCTTGTAAAGTTTTTTTTCCAATGAATTCAGAATGTTGCCAATGGGTGACTAGATTTAATCCTGGAACGTCTTTTAATGGAATTAACACGTAAATTTTACGTATAATAGCGTTCCAGGGTTAAAACCCATCTTACTCGACTAACAATATCTGGATAAATTAGAATACAGAGAAAATTCTTAAAAACTATATTACTTTCAACTAAACAGAAATGATTTGAGGATTGGACCAGTAAATTACAATTTCTACATACAGGGTTTGCGCTAGTTCTTATCAATTGAATTATAGTATGGAGAAAAAATCTTCAGTAAATATGGACAAACGGGATGCTCGAGTCTCCAATCCTCGAAACTAATCCAAAATATTGTTTAAAATTAAAGAATTCCAACAATGACGAACTGGATATGACTTAACATTGAGAATATGAAACATTTATGATACACTAAGAATGAATTATTAATGTTTTATATTCTGAATGTTAAAATTTTAAACCAGAGGCAATATGTATTATATTATTTCGATAAATAGTTGTGAAAAACAGGGCGAGCCCGGAATAGAATTCAAAAGAATCGAGATATTCACAAGTCACGAATCGCACTTATTCAAAAATGTACTTCATACCTGCGACGACAACTACAATGTTGAAACGACCATTAAAATTACGACATGATGTTTTACATTTCGAGAGTCAATAGAAAGCAAAAACGTATATATACGCCTATGTATATGAAGAGCCACCACTTATGCAAGTTCGGATGATACTCAATTGTCTTACATAACTTCACTATTTTAATTGCTTTAAAAGTGCATAAAGAGATATTGCACTTTCTATTTATAGTAAAATTAGGCAAAATACACCATTCTTCAAGCAGGAGAAGATTTCTCCTCGGTCTTCACTTTGTATTTGACCAAAAAACAAATATTGATGTAAAAAGTGTGACGTTTCTATTTGATTTTGTAATTTAACCCTTCCTTTTCTCCTTCATATTTATCAACTTTCAGAAGGTGTGCTTATAATAAATAATATCGTCGGCTTGGTGCAAAAATTCATTAAATCGATATTTTATGTTTGTGAGAATTTTGAAAAATAAACGAAATGTGATGTAGGTTAGTTAAACAAAGTGTTTCTTGAAACCGATTACTTTGACATAATGAGTTTTTGCACTGACAATAAACTGAACACATATTCCATCAAATTAACTAGAAAACTTTGAAAACATTACATCAGCTAGTGTTCATATAACTTTAATTTTAATGTCTGGAAGATATCTTAACTTCATAACTGACACCAAGAGCAATTTTTCTAACAAAATAACCTTTTTATTGCATCGTCGATTTTTATTGTCAACTATTTCCATAGTCGATTCATTGAAATTCATTTGTTGGGACTATGGATATGATTGGAATTGAATCACTTGAGGAAAGCGTTACTGCTAGTAGTCTCTGGATGCCAAATATCTTAAGGGCGCCCAGATAATGAATGAGAAACAAAAACCATAGTAGCTAAATATTCTTGTTGTTTTGATTTAGATAATTGGTCAGAACTGGAATTTGTTGTCAAGTGTCTGCATCTATATAAGCTTATACATATATAGACTTTAAATAGAAAGTAGTAACGACGGATTAAATGAATTGAAACAACATATCTCTGTCTATCAAAAAAATAAATTAGGCTGCGTATGAAGTCAAATACAAATACAGTTCAACGACCAATGTTAGTGCAGAATATCTACATTTTGAACAAATGAAGGTGAAAGTATAATGTACTCAATGAAACAAAATCTATTTGAATCTTAATCAAACGTAATAAATTTGAAATTGATCCTAAGCGACTATTTTCTAAAAAGTCTTACTAAAGCTGCAGTGTTGATGTTTCCGTATCACTTGTCCATCCAGACTTTGCACACCAAAATCTCAAAAATTGAGAAATTTAAACTATTTTTTACCGTTGTAAAGCTATTTTCAAAATGACAACCGATGGTCAATGAATTTTTGTTCTTGTTAAACAAGATGTCATAATTACTGTTGACACCAGTAACTAAATTAACATGATTTATATCCTTATTATGGCTCTACAGACTGCGTATCTTAATATGTACAAAGTAGCCTGAGTACCAAGCTATAATTTACAATACATAAGTTTAAATATAGATGAATTAATAAGTTTTAAGTGACAAATTTTACCTATTAGACTACAGTTATGGTGGACGCATTTTTTGACCAACTGACATTCGGACGAATACATCCATTGCTATGCAGAACACGCTAGTTACGTATTAGCGCATTTTCGCATAATTTACAGTATGTTGTTCGCATAACATCATTTAAAGATCAAAAACAACAATAATTGTTTAAAATAATGAATAACCAAACTCCTATTAAAAAGGGCCAACTGTGAAAAAATAAATCAAATTATTAAAAAATACAGATACAATTACTCTAAGTAACGATATTTTGGTGAAGAGTATTAGCCAAGCTCTTACAAAATTCTATGGAAAAGAAATCCTATATTTTTTGTAGTTTTTATTTTGATTCAGAAATTATTAGGTTTTTTTAGCATTTTCTTCGTCTCGTGCCACCATATCTTTAATGGATATAAATCGATACTGCTGGACACCGATTCCGAAAGTTCATCAAAAACATATTCTCTGGACATTTTAAAGTTTTTTTTATGGTGATAAGATGCGTGAACTTATTGGAAAATAAAATCTTGCTCTATACTAAATACTCTAAAATGTAGAACTATTTGTTGATTTTCACAGTTCCTTCAATGAAATTAAATTTTCCTACTCCCTTTGATGATATATTGCCCCACATCACAATGCATGCCTGAAATCTTATATGTACCTATGTCTTTTAAGGCAGTCACGATGGAATGCCTCGTATTCTTAGCCAATAACGCAATTTCTGTTAAAAAGTACCGGACAAATGGTTGCATCCAAAACTTTTTTCAAGTTATTTCGCAAGAAACATTCTGACGGTTACCGATAATTGTTTTTGAAGCCATCTTTACTTGTACACGTTAAACCGAAAAACGATGACCTATCATGTATATTAATGTTGTAAGGCTTCATCTTTTTGGAAAGGCATTCATTCGTAGGGTTTAATTTGTCTACTCTGTTAAATTATAACCTTAAAAGAACCTATATTTCTCATGTTATTAAAAAAATTACTCGAGCGCACTCAATCGAATTTTTTTTAATGAATAAAAAGTATATCTTATGTATAAGAAGTAACTGGATCTTGAAAATAAGGCATTCTTTACTTATTTTTATTATTACTTAATCTAATTTGACTACTTTTTTATTGATTATGACAAACTATCTGCTTTACGACAGTGTAAAATTCACGTTGAGTTAATTCTGTGAGACTTCAACAGATTCCAAAAATAACTATTAAATTTTGGCATAAAATCTATTCGAAGAATCCTACTTCACTTATGACAATCTCATGTTGATATATCACAATCTCTATTGCAATCATTCGATTTGGCTTATTTCTGCTATAAATAATTTAGTCTTTTTTTTTTAATCAAATGTAACAAAGATGTCCTCAAAATGATTTTAATCCAAAATCTATAATCTTTTGACCTCCTAACATTCATGTTAATAATAATCAGTTTTTCTTACAAATTTTTCCCATTATTAATGTAAGCACTGGTGTTCTGTAAGCATCAGGACTCAGCTGAAAACACACACATACAATTTCCGTTTGTCTTATTTTCGCGTGACCAATTCATTCAAACCTTAAAAAATGTTAAGGCGTCACGCTATCATCTGAAAGATGATGATGATGATGATGATGATGATTTCCTGGTGGCGGCATTGTCAACCGTATCGAGAGTTAACACCAGACCGTGCCTCGAAGGGCAGATGTCTTTTGATAAGTTTGTTCCTTTGTCTACGTTACACGAAGGAGGTTCAGGATCATTTTCAAATACCGTATCGAATAACCTTCAGGCGTCAACTTACAGGTGACCTATTTTTTTTCCTTTTCTATGGTACAATGGGAATTAGGTTACCATGACTAAATACGAGTCGAATATTATGTTATTGAAAAAAAAACGAAATTTTTCATGAGTGAATTAAATCGTGCGTGAATTGAGAGTAAAAGTAAAGAGTAGAATAATTAAATGAAGAAAATAGTTGAAATAAATATTAACGTCATGAAACAACTGTCAATTGAATTAGGTTAAGTAAAAGTTTTCGATACGGTAGAACAATATTTTGGTCAGAAAAATTGACTACATAAATGTTTAATATGGCGCTTGTAGGAACCCGGTAGTTATGATTGCAATAATGGCAATAAATAATTGACCATTTCCACGCTCAAAAATTAGAATACCTATCGATATTTATCAAAAATAATATTCGAAAATTGCGCAATTAAGCTCAACTTTTTCATAATACATTCATAAAAAAAAGTTATTCTTCAAAAATATTAATGAAAATTGGATTTAATTAAAATACTATAAGTAAATTTTTATAGCATGAGGGTCGGATGTCATTTTTAATAAAAATCGATTTTGTTTTTTGTGAGTGTTGTTGACATTCTACTTTGTTGTTGCCATGTCTATCAAATTCAAGATTTTCAAAAATGTAACTTCTATTATAAGAGCCATTTGGCAGTCGAAAAACTGCGAGGAGATATTTATTTGATTAGATTTTTTTGATATATTAAAGAAACGTGCTAATTTTAAATGTTTTTCTAATATGGTTCCCGTTTTTGGCGTCAATTCACTAGACTGGTGTTGGTAATTTGATAAGTATTTGTCAAGTTTATGCATTCACACTTTCTTCTAATTATTTTCAACATTCTTGCATATTTGTCGATTATTTTAAGCAAATGCAACGCTGATTACCTCCTGATTATAGTCAAGAGACAATAATGAACGCGACTAGTTGTTTTTTATATTAAGAATCCACTAACTGTAAGTTTACTTGAATCTTTTTAGTTTTATAATTTTCGTTCTTCCTGAGCGTTCCTCGCATATTTATAATGAACATAAAATAGAAGTCCGCCCAGCCGCGGCATTCCACTTGAATAGACTCCAGTTCCACGTAATAAAGAACGGAAATGGTCAAGTCGAAACGCCAGAGAAGCAAAAAAAAACTAAACACCATTCTGAGATGCCGAGCAAGAAGGAATTTTCGCGACAAATGTCTATTGAAACTTCTTGCTTCCGTATCAAAATTAAAAGCCTAAAATCACTTTTGAAAACTAAATATATAAATATTTTCAAATATTTAATAGAAATATTTGAAATGCAAAGAAGAAAGTCATACGAAATCATTTGAAAAACAGACTTCTTGAGATTACGCTAAAAGTCACCATTTCTATGCTTAGAAAGAAAGAAGATAGACCAGATCTCCGCCACGCCTACTTCACGAGTACATTCACTCTCGTTATCTCTTAGATTTCGTTTGTAGTAAATAATAGCGGCAAAGATTCTGCAATTAACGGATCCGCAGTAACCAATGTACTGATACGAAAAAGAAGTCTTCTCTTAGCTCGAATTAAGAAACTCTAAATGAATGGTATTAAGTTTTAACTGATACACATGAATAGGTTGTTGCTTTTAATGCGTTCAAGGAGGTCATGAGGTTTTTGTGATCTAATAGGAATTCTGTTGAATAACTTTAAATCATTATTTTCTTCCAAATTTCCATACGAGGTCAATTAAACACTTTGCAAATTGTTGACACACGTGGAACTTTTTATGTATGCCTTAAATGAAAGAAAATTTAGGTCTTTTCTGCACACCTTGCACACCTTGAATACTAAAATTCAGATTTGATTTAACATCACGGACAACGCCTTTATTTTTATACCTGCTGCTAATCCGTTGTTAACTCTCTCCATTTTATTAGTCATTTTAATTTCTATTTATATTTTTTTGACGGCATGTTTATATCATTTTAATTGAGATTGTGTTCCACAAACATTTCTTTATTATAATTGTTATTTTAACTTTGGCTTTTTGTTTGGTAATTGTCGCCACTTAAAGTTGGTCAAACATTTTTAAAAATGTTAAATTTCAAGAGAATAAATGAAAAAGAAAGAAAAGAAGAAAAGAAATTCTTTAATAACTTTAGATTATTACTTTCGTGATCTATTTTCCGAATATGCAAAAAATCCGAATCTAATGTTATAAATAATAAAATATTTCTAAATCGGAAGAGGAAAAATACTACAAGATGTCCCGCAAAGGCCTATACAACGCTCCACCAGATATAGTACAGATCAAAACTAGTTGATTTAATAGAGGATATTGTTTATTATTATTTTTTTGTATTTTGTAGACCAAACACATGTTTACAGAGCTGCTAAACGAGGTCTGTACCATCTAAAATCTTCAAACAATTTTCTATCAAAGTTAGAATATCATTTTTCTTTTCGCCATTTTTATACAGAGTGATTCACAACTTATCCGATGAATTTTAACCACGTGTGCACTATTAAATAAGAAGCCGATTTGTTGAAAAAAAATATAATAACAGTCCAATAGAAAACAAATTAAAAATTGTTGAGATTTATAGCATAGCATTTTACTTATACAGGGTGAGTTAGAAGTTGCCGTATTTATTCAAGGAGATGAAACTAGATCATATTTCGAACAATTCTTGTTACCCCTCAAAGATTTAAGGTTTTCAAGAAAAACGAGTTTTTGACATTTTTTAGAAATACTCGACACAGGCAAAAAAGAAATTAAATTTTGAGGAAAGAATGCATAATTTGAGTTTCACCTTTTTGAATAAATACGGCGACTTCTAACTCACCCTGTATCTACAACAGATGTTCAAAGTTGTCTCCATTGACTTGAAAACAAGCTTGGGGTGTTCGAATCTAAATTCGTCGCACTAGTTCAAACGTTTCACCTTCTCACAGCTGAATTTTTAATTCCTTTTCTATTGGATTTCATTTTTTTTCAATAAATCGACTACTTATTAAAGTGCACATGTGGTTAAATTTTGTCAGATAGGTTGTGAATCACCCGGTATATTTTATATAATTTAATGTCACAAAGAGACATTTATCACTCTGATGATGATAAAAACAATAAAAGTAGGGAAAATAGATGTATGTTAAAGAGCATAATTATGGCACTACTTGATATTGGACACACTACGTATTATTACATAGTTGAGTTAAATTCCATGATTATGAGTGAATTCAATTCAATTTCCGCTTTAAACATTATTATTATTATTATTATTACTTATTTTTATTATTTCACATTCATTATACTAATTTCTGTAGTTATTTAAATAACTGTAGCACAACTTGATTTTTGCCCTTTTCTAGATTCTTCGATACGAAAGTTAATTTAAAAAATTACCACTAAATTTTAAACGTAATTTGAAACAGTAATGAAAGCCTAATTTTGCAGTTTTCCTTATTTTTTGGGCGAAAGTAGGAAAAATAAAGTGGTGTTATCGTTATTATGCTTTTGAGCATACTTACAGTCTACGACATTTTCCAAATGCAATATTTTCAAATTTCGAGATTCGAATAAAGTTTGAAATAAATATTACATTATCTAATTAATTAATCTTTCAGTATAACTTGTAGTAAATTTAAAATTACTTGTAAGTTCTTCAAGACGTGTCCTAACAGTACATTTCTGCTATTATCTGTCATCCGATCTGTCAGTACAGTTATCGTCATGGAAACAAGTTATTTATTTTTGGTCTCCCTAGATAAAAAAAAAATTGAATTTTCTCAACTCAAAAGATGTGGATAATGTTTATTTTTTTAACCGACTGAGACATCATTATTCACGTTTTACATAAAATGTATTTTCTACAAACGGAATTACAATACAAAATTTTAAAGCAAAATGTTTATAATTTTAATTAAAAATTATTGTGACAACTTATGCACGAAAGAACCAACCACGATACTATTAAATTAGCCAGGACGACGTAAGGATATAAAGAATCCTTTATATGCTAATACGACCTTAGCATCGGTCTTTATCGCATACTAAAGGCTATGCATATAATAACTTTTTAAATACGCATCAATAAAATCGAGTACGATAATTTCTTGATTTGTCCTAATTTTGAAATAAAATTAAATCCTCTCGAATTAACCACGCCCGATATAATATAATTTTAATATTTTAATGACCTTTAACAGACTGAACAAAACAACATCATTTTTTAAATAGTTTCCTCGTCACTGAGCCCATTAAACGGCAACATTCCTTATCTTCAAGGCCTAAAATACGGTTTCTTTTCTTCCAATTAAGTTAAATTAAACAAAATGGTTCCTCAACCCGTCCAAAGGATCTCTATTTCAAATTCTTTTTACGATTGCTTTTCTATTATACGAATCGTCATCACCATCATTAGTTGTTAAATTTAATTGTTGTTATTTTGATTGCGAACTACATCTTTCCCCGAATATGGGTGCGGTTCCATGCGAATAATAAATAGACTATTCCATTATTAAAACAAATTGAACAGTTATTTTAGATAAGCTAGCTAGAAGGCCCTCTTGAGGACAACATTTTCATGCAATTGTAGAAGAATCTAGAATGCAACCGAGATTCCTAAAGGAACATTTAACCCGTTATATCGTGTGTTGTTGTTGTTGTTATTTCTCTTTTGCCGGCAGTAACTAAAGCCTTTCATTTTACCTCGGCCACTATTGCTATTACTACAACTACTGTTCGATCATTTAAGCACCAACAGCGAACAACTTTAAATATCGGTTTTTATAAACCATGCAAATCATAGCTTAAAATATGCGCGTTCACCTTTCCACAATTTGTACATTTGCTTAACCAGTTAGTTAAATAATAAAAAATTCTATTAAATATTCAACAAATCTCAATTTGTTTAAGGAGTGAGTGAGCCTACTAAAATATACTAAGTACATATTACACAATATTTCAAATGTATTTCTTTTTCTTGTTTTTTCATAAATCAGTGGTCTTGAAACTAAGAATACTTAACTCACACACACACACACACACATATATCTTATACAATTTTTCACATTTGCACATATTGCCTGGATGGTCTTTACCATTATTATTGCACATGTAGATCGAAGCTATAACAATTCAATTTTTCTTTTAATTTTGTAGCTAATCACTTTCTCAGATGCAACAAAATTCCATAAATGATCCAAACAGATTTTATAACATTTCGAAAGACGTCAAAAAGATTTTTTCCTTTTAAATGTACATACAGAGTGTCTTAGAATTGTTTTGTCACTTGCTTACAGTAGGTTCTTGTGATCGAAATAAGAATTAAAGTTTATATAAACATACTTTATTTGCAGCACTCTTACCTTCGCCACTGATCGATTTACAAAGGCTAGGACTTTTTGTTTTATAACTGTGGACATACTAAACTTACGCACAAAACTTGTTTTGAATATCTTAAGAGTTTAGGAAATGAAAAATTAAAAACTTTTTTTTTTACTTGGACTGCAAAAAAAACAAAACTAATTTTTTTTATGTCTAAACTACTTGAAATACAACAAACTGAGAAAAAAGAAAAACATTATAAAACTCATTGGTGCATTTGATGGATTATTATATTAAGAGTTACAATTTTTTATTACTAAAAAGGTCACATGATACCCATACATCCGCCACTGGTAAGTGATTAAAGCTGGTAATTTTTTTAATTAAATTTACCAGTATGTTATACATGTTGACGAAATTTAGTTAAAAAATCTTAAATCGTTTGGAAATTTAAAAATACAAACGCTTTTTTTTCTTAATTATAATAACCTGTATCACAAAAATAAATCGTATTTGGACATATCGATGTCTCAGTTCTATACAGTAACAAGTCCAAAATTGGTAATTTTTTGGTTATTGTGGAAATAAATTCCTAATAGTTTGTTTTATAAATTCAATAAAGCAGAAACTGAAAAGTTCCATTCTAAAAACAATAAAAATAGTGCCACAATAAATTTTCCATAAGCTATTTATTGTGTCTATAATTTTCAATAATTAATTTCTCAAAACTGTCAATTTTGACTTGTTGCCATATGGAACTGGATCATCGATATGTTTATATAAATTTTATTTCTTCTTTCGGTCACCGGAATCTACAGTAAGCAGTTGACGAAAAATATCTAAGACACCCTGTATAAAGAGAAAAAAACATTTCTGGAAAAAAGGATTTTTTTGAGTCGATATAGTTTTCTCGATAACCGATATAATTACTTCCCTTCTTTAATTAATCGTAAGTCTTCTATATTTTCAATATAAACGAATGAATAAATTAGAAGGTACATAGTAATTTAAAAAATTAAAAATCCGTTATATTATTCCTTAGATTTCTTTTACTATAAACTATTGGCCAGAATTCATAAAAAAACAGACTCGGTTACATCGTAATTATTTTCTCTAAAAAAATATAAAAAACTAAAATGGAATTGCTACATGCAGGGTGTGCTACTTACAGGATGTATTATAATAAACAAAATACAGGGTGTCTATTTTATTTCCAGCTTTTTTATGGTGACTTTGTCTGTAAATTTATTATTCGAGTTGGGCGGATGTGAAGTAGGTTAATGGAAGAACATTTTAAAAGTATTCCGACATTTACACGATGTCTCGAAAAAGCGCATTGTCTTTAGCGAAACCAAAACCTGTAGAAGTAACATATTCGTTGCTAAGTTTTCTTGAAATCGGTTTCAACGTAAGCAATATTTCTAGTATTATACTTTTCCATAGATATTAGTACTTCTTTGAAATCACTACATCATTTCAGGTGGTTTCTTTTATTATCTTTAAAAAAATAACCTTTAACCAGTTTATAACGTATTACTTCTAGATAATGTTATTGAAAATTGTCGTAAAATAACGTTATAATGTATTTTTGCCAAATTTTTTAAATAGATTACCTCGTATTTAATGTCATCGATCAATTGATTATTCGTTTCAAATAAAAAAATCAATTAGCAATTTTTTACTGCTTAATGTAATCACATACAAGAATAATAATAAGAATTATTTTGATAATAATGCCATTTTGTTATGACATAAATGTATTTCATTCCTTCAACCATATTGAGTTACAATACCGTAATAATTTACCCGTTACTAATTACTTAGTACTATGTTATACTATAAATACTATTGTTATAGTTAAGTGGAAATCATTATTTTTTTCTCTTTCTCTTTTGCATGATGTTGATGAATAAGTTATAATTAATAAAAACTCATTAAAGAAAAATAACTGCTATTTCCATTTTTTTTACGAACTGTATATTGGTAGACATCTAAAAATTGTCAGAAAAGCACCAATCACATAGATCACAAATCAGCCAATTTAATTATGTTGGTAATTACAAAAAGAATCATGTATGTAAGTGGTTTTCATTAAGATTTCCTTTGTTTTGTGAATTCATATTGTCTTAATTTCACATTTAGTTTAGTTATTTACATTTATTATTATTTGAAATTTACTGTTGAATTAAAAACAAATTGAATAATGAAATATTCCAAACAAAATATGATAAGTATAATTCATGAAATTCTGAATGCTACGAAAATTATTTATAGCGCCTAGACTTTACTTACTTTCAAAAATATCCTAATATAAAGCATTCGAACGAGATAATCCTACAAAAGTTCAAGAATAGCCTTGATCGTATTGGTAGTGTTACGAAAAAAAAAGAGTAACAGAAAACGATTCTAAATAAGGAAAATTCGTTGGCTATAACTCTGGGAGCAGTTGAAAATTCTCAGATAAATACGATAGCTAAGTAGAGAAATAGAAATTGAGAAATCCCCGGTGGGAAAATTCCTCAACCAATTACATCAAGAATTAACCGATATAGATTTTCAAAAAATTTTTAAAACACTTTTCGCCAATGCAAATGTAAAATGAAGAAAATCATATTGTTTTAAATTTATTTTATTCATGGTTGGGTTAGATTCCATAAAAATAGCTATGACAGTAGTCATAGTTTCTATTTCTGTGATATCCAAAACACTAATTTGGTGCATGTAAATTATTTTCAACACAATTGGACTATCAATGTTTCAAGAGGAATAAGATACAATTTTGTCATTCTTTGAGAATCCTGTAAAGAGAGAATTTTTTTTAAATTTTTTACTGATCGGATTTTCTAATTTAAATAACCATTTTTCCAAGTTCATTAGATATACTTTCTGGATGCAAATGAATGTCTTCCTCCTCATTTTAATGTAAAAGTCAGGCAATATCTTACTGAAATATCCTTAAATAAATCGATCGGCAGACAAGTAGTAACTTTTAAACTATATTTATTGTTAGAAGATATGAATTTTGTACTTGTTAGGTCCAGTTCCTCGGCTGCCGAGGTCACCCAACCTTAGACCGATAGACTTTTCTATGGGGGACTGTTAGGTCAAAGATGTTTATCGTTCCGCCGCGACCACTAAAGATGACATGATGAAAAAGTTCAGCAGTCTTTCCAAAAAAATCACTCCTGCCACTTTACAAAATGTAAAGAGGTAATTTATTTCGTCTATGTTTAGAGCAAAGTAGAAGACACTTAAAACAATTTTCAATATAAATTAACTTGTTATTTGTTTAAACTACTTGTCGTTAACAACGTTTTTATTAAAGATCCATATTAGAGTTCAGTGCTATTAATCATAACATGAAAGTTGAAATAATTGAAACATATTTTTAAAAAATGGTTTGGAATAGGAACAATATGACTGAAGCATTAAAATACATTGTTGACATTTAGCGTTTGTGTTGGGGTAAAAAAAAATTGAAATGTAATCAAGATCTGAAGAGTTTCATAACGACTGTGTCTCTAAAGTTCTAAAAATGTTATAGTTTAGGGCTATGTCACTATGGCTGAGCTAATGATACAAATCGTCTGAAGATAATAAATGGAACAGTTGCCATTGAAAAATACAAGATAATATTAAAAAATAACTTAATTCCAATCATAAAATTAGTGCAAGCAAACAAAAGATATTTCTTTTAATTTTCGAACACTACGATGCTGTTGTTCATATGGCTGAAAATATAAAGAAGTACTTTGCTGAAGAGGACATACGTGTGTTGTTGTGACCCTCAAGCAGCCCAGATTTAAATATTATTGAAATAAAATTGATTCATATTATCTTCAAAAGTCTTGTTAAATTAATGCCTACACGAATTCGAGCAGTTATAAAAGCTAAAGGCGACGTTACGACATATTAATGTAAATGTCCAAATAATTAATTGTCAATGTTAGCTACGAAAAAATTAATTTTTAATACATTTCTAATATTATGTAATGTTTATTTTATCTAAAAATCAATTTATTGTGTTTCTGTGAACCTTTGTCAAATATGTAAATCCAATACCTAGTTTTCTAGAAAAATGTTTTGTTTTTATCTGAGATTTCTAATTTTATTAAGGCCCTGTTTGGAATATACTTTTTGTGAAGGTGATTAAAAAAGATTTTAATGTGAGTCTATTTATTTGTTGCTTTGGACGGAAGAAAAAACAAAAGTTATTTTATTCTGTTTCGTTATTGACTAATCCCATGGAAATAATAAACTAAATGCGAAAGTATCGAATATCAATTCTGTCGAAACACAATTCTAGTAAGGTTTTTCCAAGATATGACCATACCCTCTTCTTCGTAACATTTTTATTCTTCGTGTTAATCCTTTTAAAATGTTATTTTCTCACATATTATATTCACTTATTTTTTAACGACATGACAAGCGGCATCACTCTGTTAAAAAATATATCAAATTCCATTCCAGCCCTTGTTTCTAATTTGTAATTGCAAACTAATATTTTAAAAAATGTAAATACATTTTTCAGAACTGTCGATTGTGAAAGCTCTAACAGTATGAGGGAAATTGCACATTTAAATAAATATTTGAACAGAAACGATATAAATTACATTCATTACACTGCATGTCCAGAAATAACATCTGCATGATTGAATGAAAGATTTCAAATGTCAAAATAAAAAAAAATGGTTCTGTAATAATAGTTTCAAGAATTCATTTATGATACTACATAATCTGTAAAAATAAATGTATTATATTTGTTAAACCTATTTATACCACCATTAAATTTTCTTGGTCATTTTGCGTAAAAAAGATATTTTTCGTAATTAAGACATCGAATACACCATTTTGTAGAAAAACGCAATTTTCTACATCGATACAAACTATATACGTCAATTAAAATTTCATGCAGTAAGTGGCACATTTAACTTTTGACATATGTGATATTAATACGATTAATTGTAGGTTTGTTCAAATAGTAACACAAAACAATAACAATAAATATTATTATGAATTGAGAGTTTTTCACAATAAGTGTTGAAAATGATTCTCATTCATTTCAATATGGTCTAATTCTTATTTCATGAATGATCTTACTCTAGGAAGACTACTTGACCTAACTCTGATATGATGGTATACATTAAAAACACTCACTCACTGACTCGCATTGCTTAGCAGTGAGAATTGATAGAGCATACAACTTGACATATTCATCACCCAAGTTGCGCTCCATTTAAGTGAACTCTTATAGGTATTACGGGAAAATGCGGCGGAATTCTATTATGAATAATGCAAAAACATGTTATGGCTTAACTAACATAATCCATCAAATTGAAGAAAATTTTTGTCAAAAAGTTTAAATACTGTTACGTATTTAAACGATTAAGAATGGCAAACAGTTCAATCAAAAATTTTTTAATTATTACTGTTTAGAGATGTACAGATTTAGAGAAAAATTGTCTTGACATCTTGATTCGAAATATTCATATGAATTTTCTTCTGCCTACGAGTGAGAATTGTAAAAAATGATAATTTTATCGCGTGTGAATATAACTTTATCTGCAAAATATATGTTTTTATTTCAAACGCAATTGTTCTGTTGTCCATTGTCAAACTTCTAATCGTGGGGGAAAGCCGTCAGACTTTAAGGCTTAAATTCTCTGTAAATGATAGGAGTACAGTAATTGCTCATGATACATTTTCCAGTGCTTTCAAGAATGCTTTCTTGCACTACAATCTGTCTGACACTTATTCGTGAGTCCTCTTCAATAATTATGTCTTAATGGCACTGAAGCACTGAAGATTTATTTTCACGTAGACGTTCGTGCAAATTTACAAAAAAAACAGTACAAGGAGAAAAACTTCTGTATAAAGCCTATTAGTTTCACGTTGAAATGTATGTATGTACATACATATGTATATCTGTCATTTCTTGAAATGGATATTGGACCATATTATTATTTACATTATGATCCTATTCAATTATTTTATAAAATGCAATTGTTAACAACACAAATTTAAAATAAAAACACAGTTTTAAGAAGGACATTAAATTTTGACTGTCATTGTTGAAGTATGCATCGATTTAAAAAATTGGGTTTTTCTCCAAAATGGTGTATTTTATGTCAAATTACGAAGAATTTACATAGAATAACCAGAGAAATTCTATAGTGATATAAATAAATTGACCTAAAAAGTTTTAAATAAAAAGAATTGAAGATTTCAAATAGTGACCACTCTTTTATAGAACATCTCTGAATTACAATTCTTTGCGCATTTACTTCATTCAGATTATGCAGCATCACTAAAAGCTACAAATTTTAAATTTCTAATATTAATTGGTTGCCGAGTTATTTCATAAAAACCAATTCTCGCGTTTCTCCTTTGAAAGGCTGTAGCGCCTCTAATCTGAAATTTTAGAACCATTAATTTAGAAAATGTTTTCCTTATTTCAATGCCTAGAATAGCACTCGAAGAATATAGATATTATTTCCGGGAATCCTGTATTTTTAGTGGTACGGCCAATTTCACTGAAAGAGAACGTATATTAAAACCGACAAACCTATTCTTAATAGTCATGGTCACTCGTTTACCTACTTGCCTGATCAATTTCCACAGTTATGTTTCAAGAAGTTACTGAGCAAAGGTTTTATTTAGACATTTTTTGGAAAAGAATAGTGATTCGGTAATAAACACATTCAATAGTTGCCAGTGCGGAAATGAACTTTTACAAAAAAATGTTATATATATTTTCACAACAACAGCCACAATGCTTGTATTAATTAGCTTTCATTTGTTGAACAATAGTAACTAATTAGAATCAATTTTGTCTCTCATCATAAACAACATGTTGTTTCAGTAAGAGACGTTTCTACATTTGTCTAATAATGATTTGAACTTTCTTCTTTTTACATTAACAAAGTGAATGCCATGATTGAAGAAGAAAATTCGAAAAGAAAAGTACAACGAACTTTCAAACGTGTAATAACTCTTTGGTAAAATCTAGTGTAAAGAAATAGAAATAATGCGGAAGTTGCACGTTGCAGTTGAAACATAATATTTATGATTCATTCGATTGATGCTCATCTGTCGACACCGATGAGTATGATGATGTTGATGATGATCGCGGTGCCTGTTGCATAACAGCACAGAAACCGTGATTTACCGATAGTTGCGCAACAAGAACGATTTCCTTTGGTTTTTTTCTCCTATGGTGTAGAAGAGTAGCAGCACGGAACGAAATTTACCATCATACATATACTGAATGTATAACTAAGAAAGGCGGCCGGCCATATCTCAAAAACCATTTGAGTTAACTCTTTCAGTCATGACGTTCTCATATAAGGTCATATAAATGCTTGGTGTATCTAAATTCGGTAAATTTTACTGTTGACTGCAAATGAAAAATCAATTTTTTTTTTGTGCATTATATTTAACATTCATTTATGTTTCTACAGAAACAAAAGCCCTCTTTTGACTGTCATACATCATCAAAAATTCAATAACTTACATTAAAATGGATGTTTCGGAAGTTCTTGCATATTATGCCAAAGGATTTCGATAGGAGAAAAAATTTATCTTTAGATTTAATTCTATCATCAATAAAATGTAATTTACCAAAATCTTGTCTTGCCATACATCCGCGAATCATAGCCGACACAGGAAATTTTACTTTTTTTTCCTAAACAATGATTGTAAAAACCTCTGAAGATATACGCAAAACTCGTTTTCAGGTGTCACCCACACAAACATCAAATTTAGCTTCATCACTCTAGATTATGCCATGCCATTGTTGTAGAGTCTACATTTGGTGTTCTTGAGCCCGTTTCAGTCTGTTTCTTTTCTGTAATTTTTTTTCAACAACGGTTTTTCTTTTGCCTACAAGTAATTGAAAAATAAAATGAACAACAACTTATAAAAATGTCAAATTTTATATAATTAGTATTCTATCTTTTGGATAGTTTTTCTTTGTTGCAGACAATGAAACTTCTTTGGCTATGTTGTCTCTTCGTAGCACAGTTATTTCTTTAGTATTTGATCTTCGGCTTGTTTTCACAATTCTAGGTAAAGCTTTTTTATCTGCCTTCGTAATTGTCGATGGTCGGTCGATTTTAATTTTTTCATCGATTTCTGTAGTTTCTTTATAGTATAAATTAATAATATCTTGCACTGTGTAATGTGGAACTGATTGTGAGTGCAAAATAGATATCCGACGTGCGGAAATGCTTTTTTGGTGGGCCTGAATGGAGGAAAGGCGTAAATCTTTAATCAAGGGCTTAGCATGAGCTATTTTCTTACAAACTACTCTAAATTATAATGAATGTTGACAGAAAGTTTGCCCTTTTACTCGATATGTATTTTGTTTTTCTAGACCGCATTTCATGGCTACCTTGATAGGTGAACGAATTACTATGACCCCTGAGTTGGATTTCATTTTTTGTTACATATTTCTTGTTCGTTACAAATGTAGACTAAAATATTTTAATTTTGTGAATAGATAATCAATCTGTTGACATCATTAAGGCACATTTACAGAAATATTTTATGCTTTCTCCAGGTTTTAAACTTTGCTAAATCTCCTAATTGAGAATTGTACTACCGACCAAACTATTCTGGCATCATCTTTAGATTTCCTCGAAAATCAGTTACCCGGAACCAGCCGGACAATGATATTCCAACATGATAGATGTTCGTTTCATTTCTCTGTAAATGTCCGACGATTATTGATGAAAAATTTCCAGACAGATGAATAGGTAGAAACAGTTTATTCGAAACGCAATAGGTAGCAGAAGTTTAATCTGCAATTCAGTCCACTAGGTATAGACTCCATTTATGAATCGCAAATAATGGAAGGTATTCCACAACTCACTAACGATTAATTAGCTTCTTTGAATAGATTTTTTAATAGTTTCGTTTCAGGAATACAGCACAACAAAAAAGAAAACCTTTTTTCATAGTCTACTTATCTATTTTAGGCATACATATACTTTATTCTTCGGATTGTATTAGTACATTGAACTATGGCTACCTCTGGTTCTAATATAGATATTGATGTCATGTATTTTTTTGGAATACTGTTTTTTTAATTATTTCTGCACTGACGGTAAAACAAATACATTTGTATTGGATTTTCTTAGAAAATTTGACCGTTTAATTTTTTAATTAAAATACACCTTCTATGTATTTTCATCATTAACAAGTATTTTTACCAAAAACCATTAAAACATCCCCTAAGGGACATCATAAGAAGTTCATAATAATATTCAGCATTTTCTCATAGCTATATTTATAGTAAGATTTTTTAATTGACAGCTTTAACTGAAATGGCATTTAAAATATATCCGGCTGCCTTTCTTAGTTGTACACCCAGTATTCCCACAAATGTGACTTACATAAATTGCATTTCTTTAGTTGGACAGCCATGTCTTGAAAATGCAAATACATGATTGAATAAATAAATACAATTACATAACAATTACACTGAGTAATTTATTAAAACAGAGTCAACTTCAATATTTTAAATGCAAAATATGAAGTTTTAAAATTTTTTTCAAATGAAAAATTCTGTAAATTCGTAAATATGATAGATCAATGTTAAATTTTAATCATTCATTTGATCATTGATCATTTTATCTTGGAGTATGTTAACACAACATATTAAATTTTGGAGTTAAATAATTATAATAATTAATTGATTATTAATTTATTATTATTAATTTTTAGTGTTGTTTTTTTTTAGTTTATTTTAGTTTGGTCTAATAACAGCAAAGTTCAAAAAATAGCTACAAAATTATTCTTTGTGGAAAATCTACAAGTTCATGCAACATTGAAACTCAAGCCTTAATGTTAATGAAAACTTATAGGAGAAAGGAAGATGAGAATAAAATAATTGAGTTTCTTTTCAATATGGTGTCCCTGTATTTGGGTACACTTTTCACCTCTGAAGATATTTTGTCTAAAGTAACTAATTGCATTTTTGCACCATTTTCAAATATTTTTATCGTTGCTGTTTTTTAAACTTTAACAATAAATAATAATCGATACGACGAGGTTTGAGCTAGAGGGTGCATGAGTAAGCTTTTCAAAACCACAGAACAGCCTGAATAATAATGGCCTTATGAATAGGGCGTTGGGCATGCAGAAGAGGAACAATTCAGCTGACTATTTCCTGCCTCGTCATTTTGATTGAATTTATGCAATATGGCGTAGTACTTTCCGGTTATATTAGTGTTTCTGTCCTAAAATCACCTGTAAACTCGAAAAAATTGTTGCGATGATCATTTTTCAATTGAACCAGAATGCTTGCAGAGGTTTAAAAAATGCGGCCAACATGCGACTTTTTGCTCTTTCTGAATTAAGGTAACAGTGGCGTGACATTGTTAACTCAAACAACTGTTGCTAAGCAACTGTGGCAATTACGGTTCTAAAATTTTTCTTATTATTTAACAAATCATACAATATGATAAGGTGCTGATATTTTGGTTAAATCATTTCTGGAATATAGTCAAGTCTGAAACTTTTGGCGTTTCTCTGGTATATACGCACAAATGATCTCGTATAGTTTCCATTAAGGATCTCATCATATTTATCAGACAATATCTTACTTTTCTACGGATTTAGGCTCCAAATACGATAGGGGTGTGGAAGCAAAGATAAGATTTAGTTCAGTTTTATAAGGTTCATGGTTTTTTTCTAAAATGTTTCATAATTAATATGTTACGGCATATTTATGTTATGAAATTGCAAATAATTCAATTCATAATCTTGTTAAGAAAGAACATTGAACATTAGTACTTGCCTTATGCGCATACGAACGTTTTCAAGGTCACTTGTATTTCATTCAATTATTTTAAGTATGATAAGTAGATATAAAATTAGATATTCATATTTTGACAACTGGGAATAGCCTAACAAGATTTCAATCCATTTAAAGGAACAAACTATATGAAGGTGATATTTTTTCAGCACTTACCCTTTAAATTTTTTATACATTCATTCGGCAATGTGACTTTTAACTTGATGTTCGGCTGGTCAAGGAAGTGAGATTTGAAATTTTAATTCAAACTTTGTGAGATTTGTTGAGAAAAATTAAATTTAATTACAAACACGTCGTGTCGTAAAGTTTCCATCATTTAACTGAATAATTTGGTCATTTCGAAGTTAAAATTGTCAAGTATTTTTTTGGTTGCACATACAATTAACGCATTTCACACGTTAAGTGCCGTTGTCCCAGTTTGGTCGAATAGAAAGTAGTAAAATAACCGAAATGCAAAGACCGTTTAAGCGCTCATCATCATGATTCCCACCGTTAGAAAAAGGCCACTTGTGTTTATTACGATTATTATTATTACTATGTCCTTTTTTAAACATTCATTTATTATTATATTTTTAATTAACCCACCGTGGAAAGTAGTTAAATGACCCATACAAAGAAAACAAATTTCAATAATTTTTATTTTAATCAATTTTTTTTATGTTTGCATATATATATGTATATATGTATATAGAAAGTCGACAACGTATATGGGTTGTGAGGTGGCTCCTCTCACCCCTCTTGTCGTATTCACGGAAATTAAAAAACTAAAGGTTAAACGCAATCAACCAATTGAATGATGATTTTATTCGTTCCTGCATTGGCAGAAAAGAAAATTCATGTACAAATCAAGGTGACGTCCTGACCGTCCATATTTAGTGCGTCTGAATTTGAATACACTATTTATATATTATGATAATGGCTATGGATATTATTCCGCGGCGGGACTACCCTTGGTTAATGGTGCTATTTATTCAATAAGAGAGGACCTTGTCCTTATTAATTTGCAACAGATATTATTAAAGTTTATTTTAAAATGTAATTTTTTCATTGTTTAATTTTAGCTGTTATGGAAATGATGGTAGCCACAAAAATATTTCACAACTTCTTAAATACAAACATATCAAAAGGTCTTTGTAACTAGACTTGTTGTTAGATTTATTAAAATGTTTTACAGAAATTTTTAATTCTTAATTAAGGGAGAGTCTGGCACAGTGGCCATGTTTGTATAAATGATTATATATAATTTAAAAATGAAAACGTTTATATCCAAATGAATAACATCATAATCTAACTAACCACTTCGATTACTATATTTTGGGTAGAGGGCAATACTTGTTCTTTTGAAAAAAAAAGAAAGTGACCACTCTTTTAGACTCTCCCCTATACTCAAATCGACTATTAAACTGTTTTTTTTTGTTCGTAATTAAATGAATAGTCCGTTTCGTTCTCTCATCTTTTTTTAATTTAAAATTCGGTAATGTGTATGTTCATTTTAAAAGAGTATTGGGTATGTAATTTTTCCATCAATTGGGTAGCAAATCATAACGTCTTGGAACATTGATTGAAAATTACCCATGATAATTTTAACGTCATAGATTTTTCTATATTGTTTTTAGTTTAATGCTGGGTGTCAATTAAAATGTAGTGCTTTATCATTAAGATTTAAAATTAATCAACTTGAAATTTAAAAAGCTCCTGAATAATATACAGAATGGTTAGGTTGAAGTATAGTACAGGTAACTTGATATACATCCCGTTTTTAGATAAATTGTTCTGTTGCTAGGCGTATCTTCGATATGCCAAAATATCCCGTTTTTCAGAACGTTTAGGAACCGTGTGGACGACCCCTTTTATAGAATTAGCAAGTGTAATGGGATTCACATTTTAAAATTAATTGAAAATTTAAATTTGGTTTTGTTTTTTCAATACTCTCTGAGAATGAAAAGAAAAACATACACCAAATTATCACCAAAAGTCGATATCCCGTTTTTATAAAAAAAATAAATAGTCAGGTTAGGTATGTTTGCAGTCCAAATTTAGAAGTTAAAGAAGTTTTTCTGGTACAAGTGAGGATCGATAATATGAAGAACAAAATGGTACCGATTTGCGACATAAAATAATCAAATCTTAGAACATCTATTTCCTGCAGATGTATACCATATCCAAAACAATGCAAGTTGATTGTTTGTACTGAAAAAAACTTTATTCCCATATTTAATTAAGGAAAACATGATTTTCGGAATATTTATTACGTCTGTGCCTAAAAACCAAACATTATATGATATACTAATTTTGGTCTGTCATTTATTTCCAATTCATTTTTACGGTTTCTTCTTCGGTTTTACTGCTTTATGCAACTAGTACTCTTTGGCTGTTTTATTTTTATGTGTTACATGTATCAAAGAGTGGTTGAAATGACATTCCAGGATTTTAGAATAGCCATTTTTGATGCTTTGTCCATAAATGGACCATTGAACATGAATTCAAAATTGCCTCCCTTAACCCTTCATCTTTGAGCTGACTCCACCAGCGATTGAATAATTTGATATACTGGCTGGTGCTTATAATTTTAAAACTTTATCTGAAATAAGTATATAAAATTATAGGAAATATATATTTTTTTTTAATTTTATTTTCTACATTGGAATACATATGTATAATTCGATCCTGCGTTTCTATCAGCTTTCTATTTCCTTTTTTTTAGTTAGGCTAAGAGCTTCATTAATTTTTTTTTTCTTAGTTTCGGTTTGTTTTCGATGAAAGTTGAAACTGTAAATCTTTGGTAATGAAAAATAATTTTCTGCAACTAAACGAAATGAGAACGTTTAAGATTCGTTGGGTGATTTCGACCGACAAATGCACTTGCTAGCAAAACACATACGAGTACTAACTTCGCCAGTGTGGAATTTTTGTTACGGCATTGTCCTAGATAATAGGAAAATTGCAATTCCCAACTGTTTATCCTAAATTCAACTTAAATTCATGCAACTTACTTATGTTTACAGTATACATAGGCGGCACGATTCTAGCCGCAATCGCAATGTATTTTTTTATTATCGAAATGCCCTTTCTCTTCACTCACCTAACTCGACTATCCAAAAGCGAAATGTTAATCCATCGGATTTATTAATATTTTTCTAAGCAGAGAATCCGAACTATCCGAATAGAGTACCACTAAAAATGTCACTTCACTTAGAGCGATTGTCAAGAATCACGAAGAAATGCACTTTTTCCGTGTTGGTTCGCAGTACTGACTTGATAGTGCCCGGTGAAAATAACCGACTGAAGTGCCGGTCGACGCACACCAGAGAGGACCACCTGTTCAGGTGCCCGTTCTCGCATGGCTGCTGATCACAGGTGGAAGCGCACCAACCTACCATACTTTCACACAGACCAGAACATTAACTTCCTAGTGTTATCCATGGGTTTTCTTCAATTTATTTCTACTTAAATTAAAAGGCCTCCACCACTACTAACTTAGTTTTGTTGATGATATAGTAGGCTCGAAATATGCGAGTGAATGAAGAATAATATCACGACGCTCCTTTAGAAATTTCTCCTCTTCTACGTCTTCTTCTTCATACAAGTTAATTTAATTGTTTCATAGGCTATGTGAACTATAATGATCAATTTCGCTCTTTCTTTTCAGAAGATAGTAGTAATATTTCTTTTTTTTTTCATTTTTTTTTGGTAATGTTCAATACATTTCTTTTTAAAAGTGAAAAAAACATATTTTTTACTTTTGTGTAATTACAGACTTCAACTAATTATCTTTTGTAATTAATATCTTTTTTTTTGTATTTCTAATTAGCAATTTTGCTATAGTTGCATTTGATTAATGAAATAGGTAATTTTCAAGCCAACTTTATGTATTATTTTCTAAAATTTGGAAAAATATTTGACAAAAATATATTGCTACTTGTATGCTTTGTCCAAATATGGCGATTTAAATGGTGATTTAGTGTTTTGTTAACTTTGAATTGTAATTTGAACCACCTTGTAAGAACAAGTTTCCTTATAGATTCTTTTTCTCCCACACTTTACATATGTGATTCATTGAATGAAGAAGTAGAACTGAATGTCACTTTTTAAATATTATTAATTTATAAAAGATAATTTTTAATAGAGACAAGGTAAGCTTTTGAGAATGATGTGATAATAATAATGTTACTAAAGTAATAGGTAAAAGTTCAGATGATTCTCATGAACCTCCGTGCATTGCGATGATCGTCTTCTTCGTGCAACTTTCACACTAAAAAGACTGGGTGATCGCCCGCAGCCTCGAAAAACCATGAAGAAGAAGATGAGCCTTATAAATAATGAAAGTTTCTCGTTGACGATTTATGTTTGTCNGCTCAAGTTTTGAGATTCGACTATAGGTACGGGCATTAGGTATTTTTACGGTGTCAGAAATTTCGATCACTCAACATAACTAAAAGTATTTTTTCGACCATTTCTTTAGTGACAACCGATTACGGACTTCCTAATCCTACTTTATCTGCTTGAAGTCCACAACGTACGATTTGACGACATTGAGAATGAATGAAATGAACTGTCTAATGTGGAATTTAACTCGGTTTTAAGTTCTGTTGGCGTTAGTTTTTTATTTAAAAATATTTTATGACTGCTCGTCCTTCGTTTGTCCCCCAAATTTCAAAATTTTTAAACTCTCTATTGAAATAACAAAACTAATAATATGCAACAATCCGACTCTTCGCTATCCCTTATAAGCATTACAGTGTATATGTACAGCCAACACTCGGTATCAAAAAACACTCTAAAGAAAGTGTTAGAATGAACAGCGTATTGTATCAGAATTCACGTAGTATTAAAACTAAATCTTAATTGGTCCATTTAAACCTTAAATGAACGAGAAATCGTTTTATATCTATATAATTTATCATTTCTTTTCCACGTCTTCTCTACAGTTACAATAAGTAAAAGTAACAAATAATTGCAATAGTAACAACCATTCCTCACTTTAAGATATATTAACCGAACTTTCACGTGTGTTCATTCTTTTGATCGTGATTAATCTCCTTTATTAACATTATTATTATGCAATTAAACTAAGTAAAATAAATATTGATAGGTTAATTCTTTTCTTGTGGATTTTATTGTACTGGTCGACCTTCAAACGGATTTTGCCCTTTCTCGCGTGTCTCTGGAATTTGGTATTGCATAATTACGGGTGATTGCCTCATTTCTAGATTAAGTTTTCGAGAATTCTCCTTAAAATCGAGTTTAATTAAAAGCAATCGAATTTGGTAAGAAAACCTCCAACAATATTTACAAAAGAAGGCTACTAATTTACCTTAATTAATTGACGTTGGAATTAATAATAAAAAATCAATATTCAAACAGTTAACCTTTCGTTCTTTTTTTATTCTGGTCAGTTTAACCTCCAACGATATAAACAGGTACAACGTCCTATATCTTTTTTATTAGTCATTTACTTATTTTATTTATTATTTATATTTAATAATTAACAAAACATTTGCACAAAAAACAAATAAAAGTTTATACATAGTGAATTGATAACTTGCTAACGCACAGTCTAAATATTTACAATTTCTTAAAATACAAAGTGTTGTGATAAATTAATATCATGCACCAATGGCAAATTTAAATGAATGTACCACCTGTTTTTACTTAGGAGTATTTATTGGTTTTATTTACAATAAAATATGTACAATTCAGTATGAAGTTTTACAGTTATACTAGAATATCAAAACTGTAGGAGGCAGAGAAATTTTGAGAAATTTAACTGTTATCCTATGTCCTATTAAAACAATATTAGTTCAAATAACAATTTTGTGGTTATGGATCGTCTTGTCTACGCGATGTATAATCCACTCCTGTATCTTTATCTTATAGTTATTCTTTTTCTTAATGATATAATTTACGTCCATTTCACATAGCATATCATGCGCCTTTATATATGCAAAACTTCTTTGCCAATTAGCGGTATAGAAATTAGGATCTTCCAGATTATTTCTGTTTCTTCTCCTACCATACATATAAGTCGACTTAATAACCCGTCCATTAACTGTCGTACATTCATAAACAGCGGTTGTAATGTATGTACACTGTTCTAATGTCAGAAATCAGAATTTCTTTATATGTATAGTTGCAGAGTGGAGTATAATCGATCGATGCCGTAAATAATTTTTATTATATTATTATGTAATGTTTGTATCAGTTTCATGGCATTGCAATAAGTATCGCTACAGGCTATGATACCATATGTCAACACAGTGTAAAATAGTGGTATAAGAGACTATAGGCATTTTTTAAAAATGCAAAACTTGAAAATTTTGTTATTTATATATGTACACATTTATTTATTTTAATGTTACGTAAAACTTAAAAATCATAAAAAGTACATTTTCAGCCATTGACGCTTTAGGGGAATCAACTAAAATTGCCCATCAGTAGATTATCTCTCTCGGTAATTAAAAGAGTGTCTAGAAAAGAAGAATATAATTAAATTATTAAAATATGTTTTTTCATGACTTTATCCCATAACAACCGAAAATGAAACAAAATTGCCTCTTGAGTGGCTAGGACTTCAACCGCATATCTCCATTATAAAAAACTGAAAACACTAGTGAATAAAGTATTATGTCACGTTTCTGGCGATTTTCACTTTTATAGTGGAAGAAGCTTATATTCTTTGATATATCACTCAATGAAATGATAGGAATCATTAGTCTTTCAGTTACAAGTAGATGAAGGAGTTATGTATATATTATGGACAAATTACGTTTTGTTCAGTCAAAACCCGAACTATCTAACGGCCGTATTAATAGTCGATTAATAGTCGTAGTTCGAAGGAACACTTAAGGATGTCTCAATCAAATAACCCTTGATACTCGTACTGTTAACGTAATTAATAGGCCATAAGTCTTCCTTGGCTTGCGTCGAACGACTATTAATCATAAAAGAACACTCAAGGAATGCTTAAGTGTGGAGGAGTACTTAAGGTACTTACGGTCCTAACGCTTGTAGACAAAATCAGAAACAACTAGGCCATTTTGAAAGTTTTGGGTCTTACCTGTACGAAACATGTTGTTTCCGTTATGCACTGTTTTTTTATCATACTATAGCAATCGTTTTTTTATTAAAGCAAATCTTACAGTATATTATCTTACCTTAGTGGGACTTTTCTTTCCAAACTAAATTTTACCCTCTATTACCTAACTTATCTTAGCGGAAGGTTATCACAAAACCAGATTTCTCTAAATCTGTATATGATATACTGATTAAAGTACATCCGAATGATGTCTAATTTGAGTTAACAGTATGCAATCTTTCTGGGTAAAACGCAAGGTGATGCACAATTTTGGATTTTGTCTAAAAACGTTAGACAAAACGAGTTTTGTCTACATTTCAGGTTTTATCTACAAGATATACATTATCAAAAGCCAATTTAACTGAATGCATACAAAAATTCTACAATTTTTTCAAATTTTGTACTTGGCTTAGTTTTTGAGATAATGTTACCAACTTAATTTTTTTTAAGTACAAGCCTGACTTTTTTTATATATTTTGAAAGTAATGTTACATATTTTTCAGTGACGTATAGCATAATAACATTTTGTAATGTTTTAACTGAATTAAGGATATCATTATATTTTTTAAGTAAGTATAAATGGTTTCAGTCTTGAAACGCGACAGAATATAGGAGCAACAAACTATTCTTTTATTTACATATTTAAAATTATGAAAAAAGTTTAGAAAAGAATAGTAAAATACATTATAAGCATAGCAAAAGGTTTTAATCTTTATTGAAAAGACAATCCTTAGTCCATAGTTAATAAACTTGAATTACCATCTAATAACTAAATAAACTAATAAATGCTAACTGAATTAATGACATTAGCGAATAAAAAAGATAAAACTAATACAAATAATAAAAAAACAGGAATATAAAATGATTAAATAAACAAAACAGGGTGATTCAGCAAGAGTGGCTTATTAGATTATTTCGGAAAACATAGACTATAAATATTTTCCGATTTCCGTGGGAGCCTGTAGCTGTCAAAATTTTCGAAATAACTCGAAAACGGTAAAATTTAAACATGGGACACATTACAAAAAGTAGCCTTAGAATTTGATGAGGAATCTAAAAATGCCATTAAAAATGGGAGGTTCCATTTAAAATAAGGAAGCTGATAGCTACTTTCGGTATAACCGGATGTGCCACAAAATTGAAAATATTTGCCGAAGGTAGATCTGGTCGATAAAGATTTATGTGAATTTTTTGAGATTTTTCTATGGTTTCCAAAATAATTTAATAGGTCACTCTCACTGAATCACCCTGTATATACTTTTAAAATGCGTAAAGAATTATCTATATGTTTCTATAAAATTGAAACTATATTTTCTTTTTTACCATTAATTTTATTTTTCAGATATCCTTATACAGGGTGTTTCCTAAACATGCGGCAAAAATTCAAGGAGTGATTCCTCAGGTGTTTTTATGAAGAAAAGTTCCTATAAACATTTGCCGAAAAATACTTCCTAAGGGAGCTAGGCCCTTTCAAATGGGGCACCCGGAATACGGTTTTTCATCAATATTTTCGAAACCGTTCAAACTGAAATTATAAAATTTGGTATACTGGATAAACTTTTCATGCTGAATCAGAATCTGACCTCAGAATTTCAAACTTTTAATCAGAAGTATACCATACTGGAGGGGTTGAGGGTAGAAATTACCCCATTTT
>JABRWK010000192.1:73411-111778 GCA_013372445.1 Hypothenemus hampei | reverse complement strand
CATAGCCTAATAGGAGGATCAAAATACACATATGTATTTTAATGAAAATGCTTGTTTTATTTAATGTTATGATCAATTTTTTTTTATTAAAGAATTTTTTAATTCTTTTTTTTTAATTCAATTTCTAACATAGATTTTATTAAGATTCTTTTTTCTAAAATAATCCATTCTAGAAATTCTAGAACAGATTATTTTAGTTATAGTAAATAGTTAATTATGACTTTTTGATAACGATAGCCCATTTAAGATAACTAGAAAATCAATTAATGCCTAGATGTGTTTTTTGGAATTTTTATCATAGGTTTGACCATTTTGTAAGTTTTATAGGTTAAATGAAATGAAACTTTTTTTTTATTAAGGATTCAGTTTTGAGGTTAATTTTTAGAGTGTATGGCATCTTAACTATGAATTAAAAAAAATACAAATAAACACATCAGCAAATTAAAAAAAATTAATATAACATTTCTTAAATTGAAGAAATATTAATTTTTTAATATTAATTCTGTCTAGATGTAGATAGTCATGATAGTGTTGGTACACATTTTGTTTATTCTGCACATTTTTATGAACTTAGTAAAAAATATTAAAGTGTCAGAACTTGATAATTGACAAACTTTATTGCCTCTATATCGAATATTTAATTTTTTTTATTCTTGTTTTATTTTGAATTGTTTTTTTTTTATTTTTTCTATTTTGAGTACAAAACAAATCATTTCACGAAATATCGACTGATATTACTAGGGTCGTAACAATTATCGAAAATGATCGATCGTATACGTGAGTGACGTTGCCAACATGTTTTACAAATCAAAATCGCCTAAAACTGGAAAGTAAGTAAGGAGGTGAGATCAATACAGTAAACACTCAACTGAACAAAATTCAACAATACATAAATATAATAATAGCAGTAGACAAATCTCACAAAAAGAAGTTTCTTGTCTTTTTGTTTATCTATTGTTTAATTCCGAAACTCAAAATGAAAATTTAAAATACTGCAATGACACATATGACGATGTATTCCATTTAAAATATGGAGTATTCTAATTTTTAGTTGAAAAAGAAATGGTCAATTTACAAATGTAAGGACTTTTTGGTTTTAGGCCGGGCACAAATTAAGACGCAACTTTAGCAGCAGAGATGACGTAGGGTGAGTGACAGTGAGTTACGGTGAGTTTTTGACACAGAGTGAGTGACGGCGACCAACAACGCAAATTGAATCGCAGTTTATTCATTATTTACTTCAGTTTTTTAGCGAAGATGGAGAGTATTTCTTCTATAGTGTATATGTATAGATTTGAGTTCGGAATCTAAATAATATAATATAATCTGCATGACTTGTATTATATAATAGTTGTCTACTCCGGACCGCTTTAATTAATTTCTCATCCATTTTAGGATTTTCGAATTGATTTGATGATGAAAGTCAACGTGACTTTTTCGACAAAACTGCGGTACAACACAACACAAATTGCGTCACGTAACGCTGCGCTGCAATATGCGCGGTCGCTATTTTTTATGTGGGATACAAAAACTCACCATTACTCACCCTGCGTCACTTCACTAAGCTGCGTCTTAATTTGCGCCCGGCCTTATACTTATCAATGTTACCAATTTACATGATCAATAGACTAAACTTACGCACAAAATTTGTTTTAAATATTACGAAAATGAATCCAATACATTTTTGCCTACTGCAGATAAATACATTCAATTGGTATCATGTTAAAAACTCACCTGGCAAGAAGAAGCAGGGGGAGCCGCTTACATCAACGAATTATCGACGTATTAAAGAATACGATATTTTGACTATTGGTGACGTAGAAAACCTTATTAAAAGGAAGGCCACGAATGAAGAGGAACTGAGATATATTCGCAACATTGTTGAGGTTTATATTGAGTTAACATTGACTGTGACCATATACGAACTCGTTGCATGGACAAAGAATGAAAAAAAAATTGTAATATTACGCTAAAAATAATTGATATTTATTTATGGTTACGTAAGCAATGTCAGTTGAAGAAATAACATCTAGGAATAGGGTTAGTTGTAAAGCCTATTTTAAACAAATAAATAAACTTCTGAAGGCAAGTGGATCTTATTGATATGCAGGCTGAATCTGAGGTGAATACATATTTATTTTAAATTTTCAGGACCACTTAATAAAATTTTTCTTTTTGAGGCCTTTAAAGTCTAAAAAAGCTGAAGAATTCCCATATATTATACTCCACAGTTTCTCCTTGCATTCTTCAGAGTGACAATGGAAGAGAATTTACTGCAGCTGTCATTAATGAGTTTATCGAGTTGTTTGATGTGAAGATAATTTATAACAAATCAAGATATTCCCAAGGTCAAGGAAGTGCTGAGGGGTAACCAAACTGTCCAAGATATATTGGTTTGTTCGATAGCAGATAACGAAAGCACTAATAAGAGAACGGCCCCGAGATGTACCCCTCTGATTTTAATTAAATTTTGCACACAAGTACTTTACGACTAAAATAATGGACACGTATTTTTTTTAGATGCTGTCGTCAAGGTTCAAGGGGTGAAAGCCACCTCCAAAGTTTTGTCACTTTTTCGTTTTTTGGCGGTAACTTCTGATGCAAAAAGTGATATTGTTTCTGAACCTTGACAGGTCGATTTCGAGTTAAAAGACGAACATTTTGCTTTTTTTTCATTGTTCTAACTTTTTTTTAGGTCAAAAGTTATTGCCAAAAAACGAAAAAAGTGACGAAATTGTGGGAGTAGTTTTCACCCCTTAAATCTTGATAAGAGCACCTAAAAAAAATGCGTGTTCATTATTTTGGTCTAAAGTACCTACTTGTGTGTAAAATTTCATTAAAATCGGCGGGGTACACCTAGGGCCGTTCCCTTGTAAATAGACAGATCGTACCTAGGATCGCAATTAGTCCAATTGAAAAAAAAAAGGTTTTTTCATTGAGGAATGAACTGTCTATACATATATTGGCCCGGAAAAAGTTGCGAAAAAGGTAAATACTGACCATAATTGGTATGATACAAACGCTTCCTATATAAAAATAATTTCGAATCGGTGTTAAAACTTCTAAAATAAAGAAGAAAATTTTACCATAATTTCGTATCATTGGCAATTCTATTGAATCTTTTACAAACTTGACTCACATGGCACAAATAGCTTTCGTCTAGATAACTGAAAATAACAAGCAACATTTCCTCTGGCAAATTATATTTAAAGTAATAGTCTGATGACGGTGTCATATTGTATTCAGGAGAAAACATTTCTTTACTAGTTTCAATGCTAGGCTCTATTTGCAATAAGAATTGATTTGTTAAATTTGTAAAGAAAATGCCATATTAAAACAAAACAAAATATACAAATTTATCGAAAGTAATTTTTTTAAGTCAAAAAATGAACTGGTAATTCTAGATTGCTGTACCTACACATGAGAGATGGTATCTGAAAATTTTTAAAATTGGCATTTAGCGAAAATTCGCCTTAGTCCAAAAATTGCAAAATTACTATAGGACGATTGCACATTTGCAAAAAGTCGCAAAATTTAACATTCACGAAAATTCAACTGAATTCGAAAGTGATCATTTCCCTGTAGTTCGCCTGTTACGACAATTATTGTCCCAACAGATGTTGATTTTGTAGACAGCCACTATCCTGAACAAGATGCAGTGGGTATACAGGGTGTTTCGTAATGATTGTCAAATATTTTAGAGCGTGATTCTACACGGAAAAATAAAAGTAATTGGCTCTATAAATTAAGTTCCAAAAATGCTCTGTTATGAAACTACAGGGTGTCAAAGTTGAAAAAATAAATTACATTTTTTTAATATATTTTGACTTCTTCGAGCCAATTTCACGAAATTTCGTATTTGGAAGTTTTTTGGGATGGCAAATTCAAATTTACCCACGATTTCGTTGTATCTCCTAGAGGGCATCACCAAAGACCATTACGACCCTTTTAAACTGTTACAACTTTTTTGTGCCACCTTGTATGTCATTTTTCCTTATTTTTCAGTGTAAAATCATACTCTAAAATATTTGACAATCATTACGGAACACCCTGTAAAAGGCTACGTTTGGTGTCCCCTTACAAAATGGCTTATTTAATTCTGAGATTCCCCTCTGAAGCTCATTCATTACCAAAAAAAAGATTTCGAGTGTTTACTAAATAATAGTGCTAGTTTGGGTAATCCTACCAATAATACAAGTCTACAATGGTCATGCAAACGGGATAAAATTAATTATCATTAAGAAGAAATCCAATCTGCTTCAGAACAAATTCCATGTTATACCTATGTTTTTCCAGAATCTTGTAAGTGCAAGTTGTTACGTACATACATATTCTTGATTTGGTTAAATTTAACTAAAAATGTTAGAAATAAAAAGTCAGGATTCAAAAATAAAAAGAAATAAAAATTAAAAAAATGGTAAGTTTTGAATTTTAAATACAATGCAATCGAGAAAATTGGGGCCTTCCATTTGAAATAATTAAGTTATTGATGTTTGAAATAATGCAACCTCGGAAATATATTTCGGGGGTTGTGGAAGACTTTTTCTCAGGTTCAAATAGGTCAAAACCTAGCTTATTAAGTCGTCTTCGAGTCCCAAAAAATCGAATCCAAAATTCGCAGCAGTTGGGGCACAACACTGATTTCCTTAAGAGCTTGCAGCTGTGAAAATTTTCGAAGTTTCCGATATAATTCGAAAAAGATAAATTTAGACATAAAATCTTTACATAAACTGGCCTTAAAATTTGATGAGGAAATCGAAAATTGCAAAAAAATTGGGGGGATTCCATTTAAAATAACGAAATTGGCAGCTACTTCCGATATAACCCGAAATGCCAGAAAGCCGAAAATATTTTCTAAATGTAGATGAAGTCGATAAAGATTTATGTGATTTTCTTCAGATTTTTAAAGCCGATGGTTCTCCAGATACTTCTAATTTTCATTCGAAAAGAAATACCCTATATACATGGGTACAAAATATTATTTAAAAGTTAAAAAAATTCTACAAAAATATTTTTCTCTCGTGCACTCTATCTTCTAGAAAATTGAAAGTCGTTACAGGCGTGTATTAAGCGATTCCAAAAAAAAACTTTCAGCCTGTTTTTTGAAAAAAAATTCTAATAAAACATTTGAAAATTTGATTCGATACAAATATATCATAATTATAGACAAAGAGAAAAACTATCCATTTATAAAATGTAAATTTGAACACCTATTTGATTAAATATGTCAATCAATAAGTAGATGTTTAACAACAATGGATGATGCAGTGTATTTACTAAAGAGGACTACATCAAAATTAAATAATGTTTCGTAAAATATAGTATATATAAAAAACCACCAAAATTATATCTAAAAAAAATATTTAAAATCAACTTAATCCTATTTATATCTATTAAAAACATTAAAGAAGAAGTACTTTAATCAAATTGAAATTAATGAAATGAAACAGATTCTAAAGATAAAACATTTTAAGTCAGAAAAAAAATTCTGAGGGAGCTATTTATAATGGTGTCACCATTAATAAAAAAAAGTCTTGAAGTGTGTTTGGGACAGCTTTATTTAAAGTGCAAATTTGCAAGGCCTCGACTCATTTAACTGTAAAATTAATCGGGCAGGTTGTGAACGCATTTTTAACGTTATTGCTTAATTACTCAGAAATCCCGTAATTCTCTTTAAACGTCTATGAAAATAATATTTATTAATAATTTATCCGAGAAAACATCTCAATGACGACGTTAGAACCGTTAAACTGTTCGCGTGTATTACCCAGTTAAAACCAAACTACAGACTTTACAAGGGTGACGATCAACATTCATATAAATACAGGGCGTTCGCTACATATGAAGATATTATGTTACATAAACTATTTAAATTGACATTTATTTATTTATTTACTATTTATTCTATTCTAAACATTTATTCTATTGCAGTCAGTAGGTGCGTAAAATATGAGACTTTTAACAATTTTTTTGCCAAAATGGTAGCCAAATAATATCGTGATGGATGAATGAAAAATTGCGATTAATTTATGTGATGATACGTTTAAAAGAAGGGCCAATTATTTTGCGTCTCAGAGTTCTAAACATTGTTAAAAATGTATTTCTTTTATTAATGGGATTTAAGTTAGAACATAAAAGACATGGAATTTTTTTAAAATTATTTTATATCTCTACTTTGACTAATTTAGTAAATGGTGCAACCCTTTTGTTAAAAGTCAATTTTATTTAGAATGTTACTTTTATTATTCATTTTTCTTCTGCAAAAATATTTAACCGTTGTCGTAAATAAAAATGAAAGCTTTGCATTAAATTCACCAAAATATCGAGAATTAAAAAAAAAAACATGAAAATTCAGAACATGGAGAAATATGGTAAGAAAACGGTCATGGTACATGAAACATACCTAGAATTTGTAGTAGAATTCAAAAATGAAATTAAAAACATGTGTTTCCATTTGAAAAAAAAAGTTGGAGTAGCTGGGGGTGAAAGGGTTGTAGATAAGGGGTGAATGTAATAAATTAAAGTGCAACAACATGAATCAAATATCGTGTTTCAGCGTTTTTATCAAAAATAATTTAATAAAAGATATGAATTTTATGCGGAACATTTGAACAACCCTGTATGATTCCTGAGCGGCTGATGATAAATAATCTGATGTACAAGCTACTTCATAAATTTATTCAGTTCTACTCTTATTGATTTTTCAATATTTTTTTTAAGAGCATATAATCTTTTTTTAATGCTTTTTCTTGTTACAGTTTTAATATTTGAAGCAAAACCGCCAACAAACGTCGCAAGCACTTTTTTGTAATACCGAAAAAATGAGAATAAAGACAATAATCTAATATTTTTTTTGCACGACATTCATTCTACGATTTATTGTTAGACGTTTGTTCCACGTTCATAGTTCATGCAATATAATTACTACCTTGTTCGGGTTGAAATAAAATGTTATTTTACTTATAGGTACTATAAAACCAGTATGTAAGTATATTGAGAACGAAATTTTGGTCCTCGAATCGCGGGACACCCTGTTATGGTGCTTGCCAAGTGCCTTAGACGACTGGTCCACTCGGTTTTTGAATCTTTGAAAGGACATAGCACTGCCATCTTAAGCTAAATGTGAAAAACTAAGTCATTATTATGTTCGCAAGGTACCAGATATTACTATTCTGCCAGAAACTCAACATGTGTAACAAAGTGCTTTAAACGTTTGTTCGTCGTTTTGCTTCATTTTTCTGCAAGGGACTGAAGAAAATCAAGTCTTGCCAAGCATTCTTCCCTTAAGTCGATTAAGGGAGTCACTTATTTTAGAGACTAACAAAACGCTGAAACAGACTGAAATAACTGATTTTTTTAAGAAATAATTTTTTTTGTATTCTCTTGTGTAAAATAAAGTTTTTCGGTAATCCGAATAATTTGAAAATTCGGATTGGCTTGATTTTAATTGATCCGGATTAACGAGATTCTACTGTATATGGATGGGGGGAGATGTTACCTGTTGAAATTTTGTTTAGACACTGTACAAGATATGAGAAAATCGCCGTAGGGTCATTGATGGTTGGTTCATTCATTTAGGGTAATTCGAGGATAGATGGCCTACATTTTTTTAAATGTATACCAATGTATTGTGGACCTGTTTTGCCAACTACCCTTCCGCGCCTTCTATCCTCGAATTACCCTATTAATATATATATATTTAGTTTTTCTTTGAGACGTATCTGCTGCTTATTTAATATCTTAAACCAAATATTATCTGTATAGAATCTGACTTGCTGCTGACAAGTGAGCATTGTGAGCAACTCAATTATTGTGAGAAGAACACAATAATTGAAAATGTTAAGTAGGGAGGATGTGAAAGTTAAATGAAAAATTATAACCACAAGATCGATAAGAAAAAAATATTTAGCATTGAAACTGGAACAAGATGAAAACGATAAAGCAATAAATAAAGTGTTAGCACCATTAACAATTCACCTTCAGAAAATCGTTCAACAATCAACAACATCATTATTAGGTAAAAAACGACCAAAGAAACTTTCTAGTAGAGACGTTGAGATAAATGGTGATGACCTTCCTCCTTCTTCAAATATTAAAATAAAATCTGAAAGCACCGATAATATTAAAGAGAAAATAAACAAAGTTCTGAAACAGAGTTTTGAAAATATTATACTTCTGCATTATCAGGAAGTCATTCAGTTAATTCTTTTGTTAATGGTACGATTTTTGATGAAGTATTTTAATAATTATTACAATACTTCAAGTCGCGTATTTCACGGTCGTCAGTACTTTGTATAATGAAATCCCCGGTAGAAACTGTATTTAGCTTTAATATATCAAATTGATTTAAACAATCTTTTACTCTTATCTAAAATAACTGAAACGCATATGTCAAAAATTGTCTCAAATGTTTATGAATTAAATTTATAATAACAATTTTTGGAAGTTCTCTGAAAGCATGAAACCAAATCATCCTATAAAATGCGCGTATTTAATTCAATGGCTGAGTTCGAAAAGGTGTCATCTCCAAAAAAATACATTTTTTTAGAAGAGTAAAAAAACTGTATTTACACTCTACAACTGAATGTTATGTTCCTATTTTTTCACTTTGGGTATATCATCATCACTCATTGTCAACTATTTCTCTTGCCAAACGATGCGTTATGGTCCAGAGATGTCAAATAAACAAAAAACCAAAATCGAAAAAAATTGGAGATGACACCTTTTCGAACTCAGCCATTCAGTTATATCATATTTTTCTTCATGCAATAAGACTATTTTGCAATATTCAAACATATTTACTTTAAATAAATGCCTAAGATTTGACATTTTCAATTTTTCGCAACTCAAGGATTGTTAGATTAAATTATTTTGATCCATTATCATAGCTCAATATTTTAAAACATATTCATTTTAGAAAAAAGTTACTAAACTTTTTTATTACTTCGTTAATCGCGTTGCAAATTTTGGGGTAAGCAAAGTACAGGCACTGGAATTTTAAAAAACTCTGCGCGAGTAACGGAAGGTTAAAATTAAACTTATATGTATACGCAATTTCATGTAGTAATATATAGGTTGTTTCATTAAAAAAAGAGTGTTTTGTTCAAATATTTTGAGAATACGATGTTCAATTCTTTTTCTGGTGTCACCATCGCAACCCGCCCAAAAAAATACAACTCTTGTAAGTTAAACCTAGGCTCTATATCCACTAATAACAAAGTTGCCAATTGTGCGCAATTAATTTAGAACAGCCTGTATATACAGCGTGTTCTGCAATTCATGAAACCACTTTCACATCTTAGGAACCGCTTAAACGATTTATTTCAAATTTTGATCATTTGAGTATCTTAAAATTGCGATTTTCATTTGCCTAAAATGCTTTCCTTTCACCATTGGCGTACGGTTTTAAATTAAAAAATAGGTGTCAAATTTAAGAAAAAAAGAATTAAACCAATTTTCAACTCCATCTTTTTAATATTTTATGAAAGAGCATCGTCGAAAATGCACTGTTGCACACTTTTACTGAAATAGGACCGATCGTCTTTAAAATTGAAGCATTGGAGTGCAAAAAGATCTAATTGTAAGTGCCTCTGACAAAAATCTATGCATTCAACAGTTCAAACAACAGTCAGAGAAAATCGCTCCTCAGCAACAACGTCAAGTGAGTTTTTTTAGTCAGTTTCTTTAACAAGACTGTGACTGACTATTTATTTCAACCCTTCGTGGATGCGATTAACACCACGACTAAATTGACTTTGAAGCCTTTGAAATGCAGGAGACTGAATCCTCAATGATTACAATTAATTAATACTCCATTTATTAAACAGAACATATACAGCGTGGTCCAGCTGGAAGTCTATCTGGAAAACGAATGATGCGATAAAATTGAAAATTTGAAATCTTGTTAAATCGGATGGACGGAATTTAGATGAAATATTTGCTGTTGTGTGCAACTTTCGGTTATACTGGAAGTCAATGTCATCTTCCTTCTTTCAAATAGAACACCCTATATTTTATAACATTTTTAGGTTCTAGGCATTAAATTGATTAAATACGTATTAGGTTTCCCTATATCTAAACCTAATTGTTCCGAAGATATTTTGATTTAAAAGAAAAATCTTCGGAAAACGCCATAATTGAAAAATGTGAAATTTTCAGCTATTTTAAAAGCTAGTGCAATGAAATTTTGTTGATGTGTTAACCAGACATGGTTGATTAGCCTGACCTGAAGAGTTTTCATAATTATTATACAGGGTGTTCAAAAAATAACGTCGAATTTAAGCCAGTTTGAAAGCAACAAAGACCTTTATTTTAAATGGAACACCCCGTATCATTTTACGTCTTAATTCTAAATTTAATTCTAATCGATCTCTATACCTAAAATGCACTTTTCTGTCGTAATTTTGCTATTTTTTATTATCGACTAATAATAATTCGAAATATCCTAGTTAGTTCGAAGTTTGAAAACAATATGGTTACTTCTTATCAGCAGGCAAATAACGGGAATAAATAACCAACCAGGTCGATCAAATTGTTCAAATAATATTAAAATTAAATTAATACTTAAAATAAGGAGAAACTTATCAAGAGATCCAACGTAGTCGAACTCTTCCACTAATGGGTTGGCGCGTATCAAACAAAACTTGATAACAGTTTTTCAGCTCAGGAATAAAATTTTCAACATTCTACTAGGTTTTACAAGGTCTTAACCTCTTCCAAGGTCCCTATATGATACAACAACACTAGTATACCTCGCCCTGCGAAACTTTGTTAATAAGTCAACAACATTTGAATTATAACTGATTACAACGCTAGACATGTGTAATCTTATAAACTTAAAAATAAAATTTTATCTCTTTAACAAATGGGTTAATTTGACAGTTTTTTCAACATCTCACTGTTGGTAGCTCTGTAAACCTGACAAACTTTCAGGAGGAAATTTAAATTTGATATATGTATTTTTGTTCCTTTGCATGTAAAAAAATTGTTTGCATAAATAAATTAAACAAACTGAATTTTTAAATTGATGATCTACAGAGATAAAGGAATTATATTAAATTCTCTAGAATTTTGAGATTAATTTGGCAACTATGTACACCAGTTAGACATTTAGTGACTGATGACGTATAGGTATATAAAAGTTTCNTCAAGTCTTTCAAAATATTTTTTTTCATTCTTTTCCGTCAATCGTATGCGTGGTTACAGAAGTTTCAATTTACGAGTGATTAGAATTTTTTATGTTTTCTCATAATTCTCAATCAGGTGTAATTTATTAAAATAAACTTGACACAATACGCATCTCAATTTTATGCAAAGTTTTAATAAAATCAAAATCATTGAGGTATTTTGCGGTCCGATTTGATGTGGAATGCCCTACATTCGTATGAATGCAAAAAAACATATTTTAAGTAAATCCGCAAAATTCGTTCAATAATGTGTAACTAATTTTTAATAAGAATAAGAATAAATTAGTCTGTTTGAAAATATTGTTCTTTTGAGAAATAAATAACGTTCCTATTGTATTTTTGTTTTGCTTTTTTGTAAATTAAGTTATAAATTACAAGTAAAGGATTTCTTTCAGCGAAAAGTGTAACGACAAAAGATATTGAATTCATATAAGCATTCTAGGTAGGTTAGTGTACCATCGTGGCGAAAAAATACTGATACAACAAAAATACAAAATGATGTATTCAGTATGAAACTTCAATATCGTAATAATAGATAACTTTTGTTTTGCTCTAAAGCCTATTTATTTTTTATTATGAAACGAGCTACAATTAAAAACTAGTTCACAATAGATTCTATTAGAATCTATTCAACACTTCAAAATTCTATGAATTCATAAAATTCCATTTGAGATTTTTAAGAACAATTTCTAAGATTTTGTGAATATCAGAAAATTTATTGTCAAAAAAAATTCTTAATAGTGAATCTAGAAGTTTTTGAAAAGCTTTTTTAAAATATATAAAATTTATCTAATTCTCTTCAATAGTTTTCGAAATACTTCACTTAAAATATTTTTGTCCCTGTAACGTTTATTATGACAAATAGAGGAAGGCTGGAAATAAAATAACACCTACATATGAAATTAGCACATATGTAAATCGATTTACAGTATTATTGGTATTCGTTATGTGCAAGTCGAATCGTATCACCTAGTGGACGAATTATACTTTAATGTAGGACACAATAAATTTAAATTGCAACATTTTTACATTTTTCTATGCAATATTTATTTGTACTAATCGGTAAGGAAAATGTAAAATTAGGATAATATTGTCAACTTTCACTTGAAATCAGTGCTGGGCATGATTAACTAATTTTTTACCTAAATAACAGCTAAAGCCAACTAAAAGCTATTAGTTGTTAGTCGAAAGTTTTAACAAACTTTTATGAACTAAAAATACTAGAGATGAAAAATAAAACTAAAAATTTTAGCTGAAAAAAATGAATCGGAACATTCAACTAACAATTAGTAGTTTACCTATAATTTATAAATAAAGAAATAACAATAGGAATAAATGCAAAATGTGACTAATTACTATTTAATTTATTGTTAATTACTGATTAATCACTGATTGCTCATTGACACGAAACAAAAAAATATATTAGAAAGATTACTACAAATTAAAAATAATTAAGATGAATTGTAGCGACGGCTTTCCAATACACAGCATAAAGTTATGCTTTAGATTGGTTACAAGAATATGTTGTTTTGGCTATGGGAAGGGGAACGGACATTCACATCCGAAACGCTATAAGCAGTGCCGTGCGAAGACGCTGCCAATTGTGTTTGGACAATAATGGGCATAAATTTGAATAGTTATTTTAGTTTCATGTTATATTGTCATTACATTTAGTTTACATTAATGTCTTTTTCTCTAAAAAATACTACAGAGACAATTCAATAAACATGGTTTTAACTTATTTATAACATATTTTTATTGAAAATATATTATATTTTTTGAAAGAAAACGTCAAATGCAAAAAAATGACGTAATTAAATCAGGGAAAAAATGTACCTTTGTAGTACACTTTTTTAATAATAATTCACATTAAAAATCTAACTGCGTTACTGAATTCTACAGGAAAAATGCCTCTAGAATTATTCATTTGTTTTATAATATCTGTTGTAATAAATAAAATATCGAGCATTTAGACATGACCAAGAAATAATAATCGCCCTGTAGCCCTGAATCAGATCGCGATTTGTTTGCACCATTGTAATTTGTTCAAGAAAAAAACTTGAGACTGCTCTATCAAATTTTTATATCTCTTGCCATTTTTCATATATCCTATAATAACATCGAAAACAATCTACTCGGTACAGACACAGATTCAGATATTACCTTTCACTCCTATTAACTTCCTATGAATAAAGTGTCGCAGGTAAAACTACCTGAGGAAATGGATCAGTACTTATCGAACCACCTTCAATTCTGCTTACATATGCCCCATCTTTGTGCAACAACAGATGTTAATACAGGAATTTTTATAACATCCACTTTTATTCGAGTAACAAAATAATGTTTAAGTGCAATATCCTTTCGAATTTGTCATACTGGGCCAGATTTGCTGAGGTGTTCCAAGAAATTCTTTAATAGATCCTTTTAAAACCTGTAGAAATTTTTGTAGGATCCATTAAAACAAATTACAGGTGTACTTGATAAGTGCCCTAAGATGTATAGGCCATTAAAAATTAAAATGCAGTTGTATAATGAGGATTTCCTGTATATGAAAGAATACCTAATATGCTGTCCTATTAAAATAGAGAGTTTAATTATTACAAAATAGTTTGACAATTCATCACATTTGTATAACATGGCAATATTTTTTTGTTTGCCAAGCCAACTTGACAAAAGAATTTCAGCTTTTAAAAATTTACCTGAGTAGAATTCATATGTTTTATTCTACGAAATAATGATAGTTATTTTGAACATTAATATTTTAAAATTTTAAATTTGTGTTTTGCTCGATAATGTTCATATTCACAATAAAATTTCGTTCATATTTATAAAAGAAGTGATAATGTTTTCTTTTGAGTTGAATACGTCATAAATTGTTATAATGTGATACATCGTTGAAAAGAGGTTAATAAGGACTTTTAGAATATGTCAAAATTTACCCAGGTCCGTGTTTAAAGGAATAAAGATGGTGTCATTGTCTCGTAAATTAGACCTATAATATCTAGAAAACACATATGTCAAGAAAGAAAAACTGGAATACTTTTCTATGTAACATTTTTTTTAAAATCTTTAGTTTTCAATTTGTTTTGAAAATTAAATTTATGCACTTTTGAGATTTTTTCAATATTTTGTTGTTTCGGAGACAGGAACAGGTGCCCATGGCATTTAGAACACCTTATATACAAATATACCTTGGATGTTAACGGAATCACTTTCCGACTGCCATTTTTTTTATTTTACAGATATTTTAATGAAATTTAATGTATATCTTTCTTATTTGGTAGAAATCCCAATTAACGACCTATCCAGTATATTTGTGCAACTTCCGAGAGTTCTAGCCATCAACTTTACCTTGTCTTGTGGGCATTATATTCGATTTTTGGCAGAAAAATGATGCATTTCATTCTGGTTTTATTGATGTCTAACTTCTTGGAATTTGCTTTTTTAAATGTACAAATATTTATATAAAAACTAATATCACCTTAGTTGGCCTTAATTCCATCGAACGTTTTTGTTTCATAAATATTACATGATAATACTTGCCAAACGAGATTAGTCATTGCATAATATATAGTAAATCAATTAGAAGTAGAGATATTATTAGAGCAGTCACTAATACATATAAATCGATGCGCTCGTTAATCTATTCAAGAAGAAGGACATCATTTTGAGCACTTATAATATTTTTTAAACATTTATCTTCCCCCTAATTTTTTTTATAATAAATAATAATAAAGAAAAACCTTCGATGGAGTCAAGGCCAACTAAGGTAACCTTAGTTTTATTTAAATATTTGTGCATTTAAAAAAACAAATTATAAGAAGTTATATATTAACAAAATTAGAATGAAAAGTACTGTTTTTCTGTTTAAAAATCCAATATGGCGTCCATAAGAAAAAATAAAGTTGATGATGGTAGTCGAAAGACAAAACGTCAGATGGCAAATCTGAGAGTGTCATCGTGTAACTGAAAAAAAGTGACAATGAAACTGTGCTTTTAGTTTTGGGTTTCTTATCAAATAACCCTAAAAAAATAAAAACAAAGTTTCCAATTTTCAGTTTTTTTCCTTGGATATCTTCGGAAGTATTTAGAGATTCCAAATATTCAAAACGGTATATATGTAGGTAAATACTAAATTACAGAATTTGCCCCAATTTAAACTTTAACGTATCTCCTATAGTTTCTGAGATCCCAATGGTAGGGGTTGAATTTGAATTACCCTATACACATACGACTTTCAGCGGACTTATATCATCTTTTTCCTTTTTTCAGAATAACGATAAAACACCGAGCAAAGGAATACAGTCCACCAAAAAATTCATTAATTTTGGCAATGAATGTATTTCCAACCAATGCATTGGTTGGATTAGATTAATCCTTTTTCCCAATCGTAGTTCCGCTTATGGGTAAATTTCCTGTAGCGAGGAGAGACACAAAAAAATAAAATGATCATATTGTTTTTTTCATCAGAGTTTAACGTCTTTACTGGGCAATATCAGATAGCTGAGGTATATAAAAACTATACAGTGATGTAGCTTCGTGTCATTGAATTATAGTTTGACATTTTAGAACTTTAAAATATTTTTTAAGTTTCCACGACATCTCTTTATTTATTGTGTATCATCGTCATAACACAAAACTTACAGCCTACCTAGTATGTTTATATTATAATGTTTAAATAGCGATAACTAAAACAATTTCCAATAAAAACATTAAAAATAAGGTAAGGTTGTTAAGGGAATTTTATGCCAATTTTAAAAGTATAAGAATCCAATATTGCGCCCATGAGAAAGTCAAAAGTTTAATGATTTAACTCCAAAAATAAGAACTTAGCAAAAAAAGTGGCAACACTGTTAAGAAGTCTTCAAAAAAATGCCTTAATAATGTTAAACTGTTATTTCTCAAATTGTAAGTTATTTATAAAAACAAAAACCGTCAAATTCAGTTCTTTGTGGATTCTTGGATATTTTCGAAACTGTTCCAAATTTACTCAATACCAAAACAGATGATTAATTTGCTTCAAATTGTGCAACTTTTTTCTAATTTTAGCGATCTTATATCTATTACTATTTTCAAATTCTCCATGCTGTTCTTATCTGGGACAGATTGTACATGTAACATAAATATTTCTGTTCTTCCTAGCTACATTCAAGAATCTCGAGGTTCATTAAATAAAATTAATTTAATTCCAGTACTTAACATGAAAAACGTAGAATTCTGGCACGTTCCGTAACGATAATCATGATGACTTTTAAAACGCGCACAGGATACGCATTAATATTAACCTGGTCGATCGTAAATAACCGCTAATGGACTTTAAAACCGATATTTCAATAAAATATCGATCCGTTAATTAGATCCAATGAAATCTCTCTGTTTGTTTTATTTTATTTCATGTTAGTTTTCTTTTCATCTCAAGCCTGTGGTGTGGATTTTCTCCGTTAGCTAACGTCGAAAGTGCCCTTGTTTGGCAATTAATTCAGTATTTGAGTCAATTAGCGGGATTATATGGATTTTACCGGCTCAATTCTAAGGTCTTGTAACTAAGTATATTTTATGTACTTAGGCATATTGCAAGATTTATTTGATTTGCAAACTATTTTTTCAAAATGGGAGGCATAGCCTAATAGGAGGATCAAAATACACATATGTATTTTAATGAAAATGCTTGTTTTATTTAATGTTATGATCAATTTTTTTTATTAAAGAATTTTTTAATTCTTTTTTTAATTCAATTTCTAACATAGATTTTATTAAGATTCTTTTTTCTAAAATAATCCATTCTAGAAATTCTAGAACAGATTATTTTAGTTATAGTAAATAGTTAATTATGACTTTTTGATAACGATAGCCCATTTAAGATAACTAGAAAATCAATTAATGCCTAGATGTGTTTTTTGGAATTTTTATCATAGGTTTGACCATTTTGTAAGTTTTATAGGTTAAATGAAATGAAACTTTTTTTTTATTAAGGATTCAGTTTTGAGGTTAATTTTTAGAGTGTATGGCATCTTAACTATGAATTAAAAAAAATACAAATAAACACATCAGCAAATTAAAAAAAATTAATATAACATTTCTTAAATTGAAGAAATATTAATTTTTTAATATTAATTCTGTCTAGATGTAGATAGTCATGATAGTGTTGGTACACATTTTGTTTATTCTGCACATTTTTATGAACTTAGTAAAAAATATTAAAGTGTCAGAACTTGATAATTGACAAACTTTATTGCCTCTATATCGAATATTTAATTTTTTTTATTCTTGTTTTATTTTGAATTGTTTTTTTTTTATTTTTTCTATTTTGAGTACAAAACAAATCATTTCACGAAATATCGACTGATATTACTAGGGTCGTAACAATTATCGAAAATGATCGATCGTATACGTGAGTGACGTTGCCAACATGTTTTACAAATCAAAATCGCCTAAAACTGGAAAGTAAGTAAGGAGGTGAGATCAATACAGTAAACACTCAACTGAACAAAATTCAACAATACATAAATATAATAATAGCAGTAGACAAATCTCACAAAAAGAAGTTTCTTGTCTTTTTGTTTATCTATTGTTTAATTCCGAAACTCAAAATGAAAATTTAAAATACTGCAATGACACATATGACGATGTATTCCATTTAAAATATGGAGTATTCTAATTTTTAGTTGAAAAAGAAATGGTCAATTTACAAATGTAAGGACTTTTTGGTTTTAGGCCGGGCACAAATTAAGACGCAACTTTAGCAGCAGAGATGACGTAGGGTGAGTGACAGTGAGTTACGGTGAGTTTTTGACACAGAGTGAGTGACGGCGACCAACAACGCAAATTGAATCGCAGTTTATTCATTATTTACTTCAGTTTTTTAGCGAAGATGGAGAGTATTTCTTCTATAGTGTATATGTATAGATTTGAGTTCGGAATCTAAATAATATAATATAATCTGCATGACTTGTATTATATAATAGTTGTCTACTCCGGACCGCTTTAATTAATTTCTCATCCATTTTAGGATTTTCGAATTGATTTGATGATGAAAGTCAACGTGACTTTTTCGACAAAACTGCGGTACAACACAACACAAATTGCGTCACGTAACGCTGCGCTGCAATATGCGCGGTCGCTATTTTTTATGTGGGATACAAAAACTCACCATTACTCACCCTGCGTCACTTCACTAAGCTGCGTCTTAATTTGCGCCCGGCCTTATACTTATCAATGTTACCAATTTACATGATCAATAGACTAAACTTACGCACAAAATTTGTTTTAAATATTACGAAAATGAATCCAATACATTTTTGCCTACTGCAGATAAATACATTCAATTGGTATCATGTTAAAAACTCACCTGGCAAGAAGAAGCAGGGGGAGCCGCTTACATCAACGAATTATCGACGTATTAAAGAATACGATATTTTGACTATTGGTGACGTAGAAAACCTTATTAAAAGGAAGGCCACGAATGAAGAGGAACTGAGATATATTCGCAACATTGTTGAGGTTTATATTGAGTTAACATTGACTGTGACCATATACGAACTCGTTGCATGGACAAAGAATGAAAAAAAAATTGTAATATTACGCTAAAAATAATTGATATTTATTTATGGTTACGTAAGCAATGTCAGTTGAAGAAATAACATCTAGGAATAGGGTTAGTTGTAAAGCCTATTTTAAACAAATAAATAAACTTCTGAAGGCAAGTGGATCTTATTGATATGCAGGCTGAATCTGAGGTGAATACATATTTATTTTAAATTTTCAGGACCACTTAATAAAATTTTTCTTTTTGAGGCCTTTAAAGTCTAAAAAAGCTGAAGAATTCCCATATATTATACTCCACAGTTTCTCCTTGCATTCTTCAGAGTGACAATGGAAGAGAATTTACTGCAGCTGTCATTAATGAGTTTATCGAGTTGTTTGATGTGAAGATAATTTATAACAAATCAAGATATTCCCAAGGTCAAGGAAGTGCTGAGGGGTAACCAAACTGTCCAAGATATATTGGTTTGTTCGATAGCAGATAACGAAAGCACTAATAAGAGAACGGCCCCGAGATGTACCCCTCTGATTTTAATTAAATTTTGCACACAAGTACTTTACGACTAAAATAATGGACACGTATTTTTTTTAGATGCTGTCGTCAAGGTTCAAGGGGTGAAAGCCACCTCCAAAGTTTTGTCACTTTTTCGTTTTTTGGCGGTAACTTCTGATGCAAAAAGTGATATTGTTTCTGAACCTTGACAGGTCGATTTCGAGTTAAAAGACGAACATTTTGCTTTTTTTTCATTGTTCTAACTTTTTTTTAGGTCAAAAGTTATTGCCAAAAAACGAAAAAAGTGACGAAATTGTGGGAGTAGTTTTCACCCCTTAAATCTTGATAAGAGCACCTAAAAAAAATGCGTGTTCATTATTTTGGTCTAAAGTACCTACTTGTGTGTAAAATTTCATTAAAATCGGCGGGGTACACCTAGGGCCGTTCCCTTGTAAATAGACAGATCGTACCTAGGATCGCAATTAGTCCAATTGAAAAAAAAAAGGTTTTTTCATTGAGGAATGAACTGTCTATACATATATTGGCCCGGAAAAAGTTGCGAAAAAGGTAAATACTGACCATAATTGGTATGATACAAACGCTTCCTATATAAAAATAATTTCGAATCGGTGTTAAAACTTCTAAAATAAAGAAGAAAATTTTACCATAATTTCGTATCATTGGCAATTCTATTGAATCTTTTACAAACTTGACTCACATGGCACAAATAGCTTTCGTCTAGATAACTGAAAATAACAAGCAACATTTCCTCTGGCAAATTATATTTAAAGTAATAGTCTGATGACGGTGTCATATTGTATTCAGGAGAAAACATTTCTTTACTAGTTTCAATGCTAGGCTCTATTTGCAATAAGAATTGATTTGTTAAATTTGTAAAGAAAATGCCATATTAAAACAAAACAAAATATACAAATTTATCGAAAGTAATTTTTTTAAGTCAAAAAATGAACTGGTAATTCTAGATTGCTGTACCTACACATGAGAGATGGTATCTGAAAATTTTTAAAATTGGCATTTAGCGAAAATTCGCCTTAGTCCAAAAATTGCAAAATTACTATAGGACGATTGCACATTTGCAAAAAGTCGCAAAATTTAACATTCACGAAAATTCAACTGAATTCGAAAGTGATCATTTCCCTGTAGTTCGCCTGTTACGACAATTATTGTCCCAACAGATGTTGATTTTGTAGACAGCCACTATCCTGAACAAGATGCAGTGGGTATACAGGGTGTTTCGTAATGATTGTCAAATATTTTAGAGCGTGATTCTACACGGAAAAATAAAAGTAATTGGCTCTATAAATTAAGTTCCAAAAATGCTCTGTTATGAAACTACAGGGTGTCAAAGTTGAAAAAATAAATTACATTTTTTTAATATATTTTGACTTCTTCGAGCCAATTTCACGAAATTTCGTATTTGGAAGTTTTTTGGGATGGCAAATTCAAATTTACCCACGATTTCGTTGTATCTCCTAGAGGGCATCACCAAAGACCATTACGACCCTTTTAAACTGTTACAACTTTTTTGTGCCACCTTGTATGTCATTTTTCCTTATTTTTCAGTGTAAAATCATACTCTAAAATATTTGACAATCATTACGGAACACCCTGTAAAAGGCTACGTTTGGTGTCCCCTTACAAAATGGCTTATTTAATTCTGAGATTCCCCTCTGAAGCTCATTCATTACCAAAAAAAAGATTTCGAGTGTTTACTAAATAATAGTGCTAGTTTGGGTAATCCTACCAATAATACAAGTCTACAATGGTCATGCAAACGGGATAAAATTAATTATCATTAAGAAGAAATCCAATCTGCTTCAGAACAAATTCCATGTTATACCTATGTTTTTCCAGAATCTTGTAAGTGCAAGTTGTTACGTACATACATATTCTTGATTTGGTTAAATTTAACTAAAAATGTTAGAAATAAAAAGTCAGGATTCAAAAATAAAAAGAAATAAAAATTAAAAAAATGGTAAGTTTTGAATTTTAAATACAATGCAATCGAGAAAATTGGGGCCTTCCATTTGAAATAATTAAGTTATTGATGTTTGAAATAATGCAACCTCGGAAATATATTTCGGGGGTTGTGGAAGACTTTTTCTCAGGTTCAAATAGGTCAAAACCTAGCTTATTAAGTCGTCTTCGAGTCCCAAAAAATCGAATCCAAAATTCGCAGCAGTTGGGGCACAACACTGATTTCCTTAAGAGCTTGCAGCTGTGAAAATTTTCGAAGTTTCCGATATAATTCGAAAAAGATAAATTTAGACATAAAATCTTTACATAAACTGGCCTTAAAATTTGATGAGGAAATCGAAAATTGCAAAAAAATTGGGGGGATTCCATTTAAAATAACGAAATTGGCAGCTACTTCCGATATAACCCGAAATGCCAGAAAGCCGAAAATATTTTCTAAATGTAGATGAAGTCGATAAAGATTTATGTGATTTTCTTCAGATTTTTAAAGCCGATGGTTCTCCAGATACTTCTAATTTTCATTCGAAAAGAAATACCCTATATACATGGGTACAAAATATTATTTAAAAGTTAAAAAAATTCTACAAAAATATTTTTCTCTCGTGCACTCTATCTTCTAGAAAATTGAAAGTCGTTACAGGCGTGTATTAAGCGATTCCAAAAAAAAACTTTCAGCCTGTTTTTTGAAAAAAAATTCTAATAAAACATTTGAAAATTTGATTCGATACAAATATATCATAATTATAGACAAAGAGAAAAACTATCCATTTATAAAATGTAAATTTGAACACCTATTTGATTAAATATGTCAATCAATAAGTAGATGTTTAACAACAATGGATGATGCAGTGTATTTACTAAAGAGGACTACATCAAAATTAAATAATGTTTCGTAAAATATAGTATATATAAAAAACCACCAAAATTATATCTAAAAAAAATATTTAAAATCAACTTAATCCTATTTATATCTATTAAAAACATTAAAGAAGAAGTACTTTAATCAAATTGAAATTAATGAAATGAAACAGATTCTAAAGATAAAACATTTTAAGTCAGAAAAAAAATTCTGAGGGAGCTATTTATAATGGTGTCACCATTAATAAAAAAAAGTCTTGAAGTGTGTTTGGGACAGCTTTATTTAAAGTGCAAATTTGCAAGGCCTCGACTCATTTAACTGTAAAATTAATCGGGCAGGTTGTGAACGCATTTTTAACGTTATTGCTTAATTACTCAGAAATCCCGTAATTCTCTTTAAACGTCTATGAAAATAATATTTATTAATAATTTATCCGAGAAAACATCTCAATGACGACGTTAGAACCGTTAAACTGTTCGCGTGTATTACCCAGTTAAAACCAAACTACAGACTTTACAAGGGTGACGATCAACATTCATATAAATACAGGGCGTTCGCTACATATGAAGATATTATGTTACATAAACTATTTAAATTGACATTTATTTATTTATTTACTATTTATTCTATTCTAAACATTTATTCTATTGCAGTCAGTAGGTGCGTAAAATATGAGACTTTTAACAATTTTTTTGCCAAAATGGTAGCCAAATAATATCGTGATGGATGAATGAAAAATTGCGATTAATTTATGTGATGATACGTTTAAAAGAAGGGCCAATTATTTTGCGTCTCAGAGTTCTAAACATTGTTAAAAATGTATTTCTTTTATTAATGGGATTTAAGTTAGAACATAAAAGACATGGAATTTTTTTAAAATTATTTTATATCTCTACTTTGACTAATTTAGTAAATGGTGCAACCCTTTTGTTAAAAGTCAATTTTATTTAGAATGTTACTTTTATTATTCATTTTTCTTCTGCAAAAATATTTAACCGTTGTCGTAAATAAAAATGAAAGCTTTGCATTAAATTCACCAAAATATCGAGAATTAAAAAAAAAAACATGAAAATTCAGAACATGGAGAAATATGGTAAGAAAACGGTCATGGTACATGAAACATACCTAGAATTTGTAGTAGAATTCAAAAATGAAATTAAAAACATGTGTTTCCATTTGAAAAAAAAAGTTGGAGTAGCTGGGGGTGAAAGGGTTGTAGATAAGGGGTGAATGTAATAAATTAAAGTGCAACAACATGAATCAAATATCGTGTTTCAGCGTTTTTATCAAAAATAATTTAATAAAAGATATGAATTTTATGCGGAACATTTGAACAACCCTGTATGATTCCTGAGCGGCTGATGATAAATAATCTGATGTACAAGCTACTTCATAAATTTATTCAGTTCTACTCTTATTGATTTTTCAATATTTTTTTTAAGAGCATATAATCTTTTTTTAATGCTTTTTCTTGTTACAGTTTTAATATTTGAAGCAAAACCGCCAACAAACGTCGCAAGCACTTTTTTGTAATACCGAAAAAATGAGAATAAAGACAATAATCTAATATTTTTTTTGCACGACATTCATTCTACGATTTATTGTTAGACGTTTGTTCCACGTTCATAGTTCATGCAATATAATTACTACCTTGTTCGGGTTGAAATAAAATGTTATTTTACTTATAGGTACTATAAAACCAGTATGTAAGTATATTGAGAACGAAATTTTGGTCCTCGAATCGCGGGACACCCTGTTATGGTGCTTGCCAAGTGCCTTAGACGACTGGTCCACTCGGTTTTTGAATCTTTGAAAGGACATAGCACTGCCATCTTAAGCTAAATGTGAAAAACTAAGTCATTATTATGTTCGCAAGGTACCAGATATTACTATTCTGCCAGAAACTCAACATGTGTAACAAAGTGCTTTAAACGTTTGTTCGTCGTTTTGCTTCATTTTTCTGCAAGGGACTGAAGAAAATCAAGTCTTGCCAAGCATTCTTCCCTTAAGTCGATTAAGGGAGTCACTTATTTTAGAGACTAACAAAACGCTGAAACAGACTGAAATAACTGATTTTTTTAAGAAATAATTTTTTTTTGTATTCTCTTGTGTAAAATAAAGTTTTTCGGTAATCCGAATAATTTGAAAATTCGGATTGGCTTGATTTTAATTGATCCGGATTAACGAGATTCTACTGTATATGGATGGGGGGAGATGTTACCTGTTGAAATTTTGTTTAGACACTGTACAAGATATGAGAAAATCGCCGTAGGGTCATTGATGGTTGGTTCATTCATTTAGGGTAATTCGAGGATAGATGGCCTACATTTTTTTAAATGTATACCAATGTATTGTGGACCTGTTTTGCCAACTACCCTTCCGCGCCTTCTATCCTCGAATTACCCTATTAATATATATATATTTAGTTTTTCTTTGAGACGTATCTGCTGCTTATTTAATATCTTAAACCAAATATTATCTGTATAGAATCTGACTTGCTGCTGACAAGTGAGCATTGTGAGCAACTCAATTATTGTGAGAAGAACACAATAATTGAAAATGTTAAGTAGGGAGGATGTGAAAGTTAAATGAAAAATTATAACCACAAGATCGATAAGAAAAAAATATTTAGCATTGAAACTGGAACAAGATGAAAACGATAAAGCAATAAATAAAGTGTTAGCACCATTAACAATTCACCTTCAGAAAATCGTTCAACAATCAACAACATCATTATTAGGTAAAAAACGACCAAAGAAACTTTCTAGTAGAGACGTTGAGATAAATGGTGATGACCTTCCTCCTTCTTCAAATATTAAAATAAAATCTGAAAGCACCGATAATATTAAAGAGAAAATAAACAAAGTTCTGAAACAGAGTTTTGAAAATATTATACTTCTGCATTATCAGGAAGTCATTCAGTTAATTCTTTTGTTAATGGTACGATTTTTGATGAAGTATTTTAATAATTATTACAATACTTCAAGTCGCGTATTTCACGGTCGTCAGTACTTTGTATAATGAAATCCCCGGTAGAAACTGTATTTAGCTTTAATATATCAAATTGATTTAAACAATCTTTTACTCTTATCTAAAATAACTGAAACGCATATGTCAAAAATTGTCTCAAATGTTTATGAATTAAATTTATAATAACAATTTTTGGAAGTTCTCTGAAAGCATGAAACCAAATCATCCTATAAAATGCGCGTATTTAATTCAATGGCTGAGTTCGAAAAGGTGTCATCTCCAAAAAAATACATTTTTTTAGAAGAGTAAAAAAACTGTATTTACACTCTACAACTGAATGTTATGTTCCTATTTTTTCACTTTGGGTATATCATCATCACTCATTGTCAACTATTTCTCTTGCCAAACGATGCGTTATGGTCCAGAGATGTCAAATAAACAAAAAAACCAAAATCGAAAAAAATTGGAGATGACACCTTTTCGAACTCAGCCATTCAGTTATATCATATTTTTCTTCATGCAATAAGACTATTTTGCAATATTCAAACATATTTACTTTAAATAAATGCCTAAGATTTGACATTTTCAATTTTTCGCAACTCAAGGATTGTTAGATTAAATTATTTTGATCCATTATCATAGCTCAATATTTTAAAACATATTCATTTTAGAAAAAAAGTTACTAAACTTTTTTATTACTTCGTTAATCGCGTTGCAAATTTTGGGGTAAGCAAAGTACAGGCACTGGAATTTTAAAAAACTCTGCGCGAGTAACGGAAGGTTAAAATTAAACTTATATGTATACGCAATTTCATGTAGTAATATATAGGTTGTTTCATTAAAAAAAGAGTGTTTTGTTCAAATATTTTGAGAATACGATGTTCAATTCTTTTTCTGGTGTCACCATCGCAACCCGCCCAAAAAAATACAACTCTTGTAAGTTAAACCTAGGCTCTATATCCACTAATAACAAAGTTGCCAATTGTGCGCAATTAATTTAGAACAGCCTGTATATACAGCGTGTTCTGCAATTCATGAAACCACTTTCACATCTTAGGAACCGCTTAAACGATTTATTTCAAATTTTGATCATTTGAGTATCTTAAAATTGCGATTTTCATTTGCCTAAAATGCTTTCCTTTCACCATTGGCGTACGGTTTTAAATTAAAAAATAGGTGTCAAATTTAAGAAAAAAAGAATTAAACCAATTTTCAACTCCATCTTTTAATATTTTATGAAAGAGCATCGTCGAAAATGCACTGTTGCACACTTTTACTGAAATAGGACCGATCGTCTTTAAAATTGAAGCATTGGAGTGCAAAAAGATCTAATTGTAAGTGCCTCTGACAAAAATCTATGCATTCAACAGTTCAAACAACAGTCAGAGAAAATCGCTCCTCAGCAACAACGTCAAGTGAGTTTTTTTAGTCAGTTTCTTTAACAAGACTGTGACTGACTATTTATTTCAACCCTTCGTGGATGCGATTAACACCACGACTAAATTGACTTTGAAGCCTTTGAAATGCAGGAGACTGAATCCTCAATGATTACAATTAATTAATACTCCATTTATTAAACAGAACATATACAGCGTGGTCCAGCTGGAAGTCTATCTGGAAAACGAATGATGCGATAAAATTGAAAATTTGAAATCTTGTTAAATCGGATGGACGGAATTTAGATGAAATATTTGCTGTTGTGTGCAACTTTCGGTTATACTGGAAGTCAATGTCATCTTCCTTCTTTCAAATAGAACACCCTATATTTTATAACATTTTTAGGTTCTAGGCATTAAATTGATTAAATACGTATTAGGTTTCCCTATATCTAAACCTAATTGTTCCGAAGATATTTTGATTTAAAAGAAAAATCTTCGGAAAACGCCATAATTGAAAAATGTGAAATTTTCAGCTATTTTAAAAGCTAGTGCAATGAAATTTTGTTGATGTGTTAACCAGACATGGTTGATTAGCCTGACCTGAAGAGTTTTCATAATTATTATACAGGGTGTTCAAAAAATAACGTCGAATTTAAGCCAGTTTGAAAGCAACAAAGACCTTTATTTTAAATGGAACACCCCGTATCATTTTACGTCTTAATTCTAAATTTAATTCTAATCGATCTCTATACCTAAAATGCACTTTTCTGTCGTAATTTTGCTATTTTTTATTATCGACTAATAATAATTCGAAATATCCTAGTTAGTTCGAAGTTTGAAAACAATATGGTTACTTCTTATCAGCAGGCAAATAACGGGAATAAATAACCAACCAGGTCGATCAAATTGTTCAAATAATATTAAAATTAAATTAATACTTAAAATAAGGAGAAACTTATCAAGAGATCCAACGTAGTCGAACTCTTCCACTAATGGGTTGGCGCGTATCAAACAAAACTTGATAACAGTTTTTCAGCTCAGGAATAAAATTTTCAACATTCTACTAGGTTTTACAAGGTCTTAACCTCTTCCAAGGTCCCTATATGATACAACAACACTAGTATACCTCGCCCTGCGAAACTTTGTTAATAAGTCAACAACATTTGAATTATAACTGATTACAACGCTAGACATGTGTAATCTTATAAACTTAAAAATAAAATTTTATCTCTTTAACAAATGGGTTAATTTGACAGTTTTTTCAACATCTCACTGTTGGTAGCTCTGTAAACCTGACAAACTTTCAGGAGGAAATTTAAATTTGATATATGTATTTTTGTTCCTTTGCATGTAAAAAAATTGTTTGCATAAATAAATTAAACAAACTGAATTTTTAAATTGATGATCTACAGAGATAAAGGAATTATATTAAATTCTCTAGAATTTTGAGATTAATTTGGCAACTATGTACACCAGTTAGACATTTAGTGACTGATGACGTATAGGTATATAAAGTTTCAAGCGAATTCTACATTCAACATAATGTAAGCGTAAGAACGTAACATAATCGCAAGACGTAAAATTGGAAGACTTGTCCAATTTCTATATTTTCAATAAATCTAAAATCAAAGTAATCTCAAAGTTTTTTTTCAAAAAACGACCAGTCACATTGACTTATGTCGTTTTTTTCGAAGTCAATAAATTTTTTTAAAACATTTTTCTTTAAAGGATGGATGAATTAATTGATGAATAAAAAAAAAAATTTACGTTTTGCGATTACGTTATGTTCTTACGCTTATGTTACGTTGAATGTAGAATTCGCTTCACTAAACGAGGCATAATTAACTATGCTCAACGTACGCTAAACATGTGCAAGAAAGAACTTTTACATACATTCCTCTTTAACTTTAGGGCTAAAACATTAAATATTAACAAATTCTTAGTGTTTGCAAATTTGGCCAGTATCGTTGATACAACTTAACAAAGAATGCTCTCAATTACATACAATCAAAAATAAAAGATTTAGAAAATTAGTCTAGATCAGTCTAATACCTCGAACAGAAATGACCAGTGTTTGCTTCAGCGTTGCCAACCTCGAAGAGATAAATTACCGTAGATAAAGCATGAAATTACCTTTGACCTTTGACTATTCAAATATGGACTGTTAGCGAACCGCCATTATGCGATCCAAGATGTGGCAACACTGATTCCCGGTGTGGTGACTGACGGTACTAATTTTCGCAACCGTTATTGTGGTGGTAAACAATGTGTGATATTAGAAGTGATGAATTTGTTTTTTAAGTGTTATCAAATGTTTAAAAAATAATTATGAAGAATTGTGTCACTTATGGTTGTAAAAACGTAGTGAAAATGGCAGGTTTTTTTAGGTTTCATAGGTAAGAAAACAAAACTACACTTTTAATTCGAGAAATTTTTCTCACATGTTCATATTAAACTACATTCAATAACTCTTAAAGCGATCATAATTTATAGTTTATTACTTTAAGAAATGAATCGTTACGTTATTATGTACTTTTTCATTAAATCACATACATACATTGAAAATTAGTACTATTAGTCACCGCAATGGACATCGGTGTCGCCACATTTTGAATCACTAATTTGTTGTAGATTAGGGATGTCCATCAAAAAAATACATCGATGTTTTTCTCGATGTAATGCATCGAAAAGAGACATCGATATATCGAATGAAAACATCGATGCATCAAATAAATCGAATAAGAAAAATAAGATTTTAAAATAATAAGAAAAATTATCTAATGCAAATCTATTTGAATCATAAATTTCGAAAAGGGGTCATGTCTCTTTTTTTTCAAAATACGTTTTTCTGCATATTGCAATTCTTCTGACTTAAGAGGTTTTATCAAGTATGAGAACGGATCAAGTTCTGTATTGGAAAGAGGACACAAATTACCGTGAAAAATTAGTGAGTTTCGAAAAGGAGATATGTCTTGGACATGGCACTTTTTCGAAACTAACCGCTATCTGACTTATAAGGGAATCCATCCAAGGTACTAAAGTGTACTTTTTGAGCCAGATCATCAACATGGGATCTTCCAAAGGATAATTCGAAATTCTGTTTAAAATATTGCCTAAAATGTACAGAACCTTTTTGGTTAGATCAGGATTTTCTGAGATGAACTATTATTTTTTGACTATTAAACAGTTTGATTAGGTTCAGTTGTTCAGGCAAATTAGTGTTTTCGCTGACCAAAATAATAACACCTTTGAAAGTTTCGAAAAGGGGTCATGTCCAACCCCTTAAATTTGATTTATTGGAAAAGATAGAATTTTGAAACGGTTGGTAACGTCAGTAAACATAAATAGGTGATCATTAGAGTGTTTATGCAAAATCGGAAAGAGATAAATCAAATAGTGAGTTGTACAGACATTTTTTCATCTCCTATAAAATTTGATTTTCGGAACATGACCCCTTTTCGAAATTTACGATTCATTTATTTACTTAATTCTTTTTACGGTATACAATGTACAAACTGTTTAAAAGATTAAAGTTAAAGTGCACATGATGTTTATTATAAAGATACAAAAGTTACAAAATCCACAGTTTAAAATTGCAGTGTCAAACAAATAAAATGTATTTTGAAAATTTTAATCAATAAATTCACTGCAGAAAAATAATATGGCTTTAACCCTCCCTCCAAAATGATATTCCTACCTAATGTTGTGGCAACAAATATTTATTTTTATATGAAATTCTTCAGCAAACACACTTAAAGATTTGTCTCATCGGGAGGCAAATTATTGACTGGATACAATTCTCGTAAGCCGCCTACAGTTCCATCTTTATTGTCAATGTTAGGTGTGTTTCCAGGAGAATAATCTGTTATTGTGGCAGTGATAATAGGATTTCCTATGAAAAGAAACATTGAATTTATAAAATTCCGGAATCAATTTGAAACTATCATCATGTAGGATGGCATTTTAATTTATATTACTCACTTCTCGCATCAAGTTCGAAAGCAGGATCAGCTATGGCTTCAGCTAAATTTGTCACGTTCGTATTAAAGATTTGATACATTCAAAATCGGCATGTCTACTTTTGGCTTTCTCTTTTTTCCTGTGTCATAAAAATTAAAGGTTTTTGGACAGAATTGTAAATAATTTCTGATTTGCCACCAGATCTTTTTTTCACCTCTTCCTTGTGACATATTTACATACATAGGGTGATTCCTAGATATAAGTGTCCTTTTTTTTCCTTTTTTTCCATACAAATTTAATAATACATGACATCCACATCTCCGCCACTGGTGAATGGTTAAAGCTGGTAATTTTTTGGATTAAGCCTACCGATATGCTAAACTCATATACGAAATTTGGTTAAAAAATCTTAAGCCGTTTGGAATTTAAAAAATAAAGAAATGTCCTTTTTTTTAAACTTTGACACCCTGTATCTCGGAAACGAAGCATTTGCAGACCTGTGTTTTTATGAACTTTTTTTCATGTTTTGAGCTGGACAATCACCCTCTGAAATATTTTAGAATACTTAGGAAATACCCTGTATACATAATGTACCTACATATCGCAGGTATACTGTAAAATGTGACTAAGTCCAAAAATTAAGTATTAACTATTATTTTTAATATTAAAATGTCAATAATTCAAAAGTCTAACAAGTGGACGTTGTCATTTTCGGAGTATACCCACGATATATGTACATTTCAAATAGTAAAATTATATTACGAATTAAAAAAAAATTACATGGCCCAATGTGATTTCGCTAAACTTTGTAAAAACAAAATTTTGCCCAATCTTTTGGACTTGAGACGGTTCCTTTGTTGATTCAGCGTCATTGCTGCTTTTGAGAATAATCTCTCAGATGGATAAGATGTTGCTACCATTGTTAAATGCTTATGCGCCACGTTATGTATTTTGGGAAATTGAATTTTCTGTTCATTCCATATGTCAAGCGGATTTTCACCTAATCTACCAACTGGACTTCTTAGATAAGTGGAAATTTCGTCGGAAAGACTGTTGTCACTTTTACTGTTTTTCCAATTTTTGTGAACTAGTTTGTAGTGGTCCGTCCAAAGACTAAAACTTTCTTCAGTTTTATCGGAGCCATCGGAGTCGGTTTCAGAAGAATCTCTTTCTTTTGACGTGACATTTTTCAAAAGTTCTTTAACTTTTTAAATTGCATTAGTACATGCAATTAGGTCATTGAAATGCATTTTTTTGAAACGCGGATCCCAAATTGTGGCGATTGCTAATGGTGTTACCAGTTCTATAGCACCCATTCTTTTATTCACTTCTTTTAATATGAGATTTTGCACCTCCTTCGCAACTGGTTCTGAACTGATCGTAATTTCGAAATGACACATTGTATCAGTGGTATTACTTTGCTGCTTGTGGTATATTTTTCAGCTGAAATTTCCTTAGTTGCAGTTTCTAATGGCCTCAGTACCGGAATCACTGCAGTGACAATGCTTAATTCCATGCCACTAAGCATAGGAGGTGAAGATTTATGTTTTATTATGATATCATTGATCTGTAACCACAAAAATCTTTCCATCATGTAATACGTGCTATTCCATCTGGTTGGCACATCTTCAATTAGTTTCTTTTCGGATGGTACTGCTTTTCTTAGTGCGTCACTAGCTTTACAACTCTGTTTAAACCAAGTTATGATAGCTCTCATCTTTGTTATAATTTCTTGCAGGTCTTTATATTGAAGGACAGACTGGACAACTAAATTTAACGTATGGGCAAAACAAGGTATATGCTTTCTCTTTGTAAAAGCTAGGTCAATAGCTTTTACCATATTAGCAGCGTTATCAGTAACTACTGCGGAAACTTTTTCTTTTTTTGATTTCCCACTCCATACATGTATTGAGAAGTTTTTCGGCTATATAACCCGACGTATGTCTCATATCTAGTTCATACACACCTAATGTGATGGAATGGAATTCGATATTGATTGCAAAATGAGCAGTAATCCCTAAAAAGCTTCTCATATGCATATTGTCAGACCAAATATCAGTTGTCAGAGTGATATTTTCCACTTCTTTGAGCTTCTGTACATACAATTTCGACAATTAGTCGTATTTGTCATCAATCCATCGAGTTATGCTATTTCTGCTTGGAAGTTTATACTATGGTGCAATTATTTTCGTGAAATACTGAAATCCCTCATTTTCAACAATGTTAAATGGTTGACTGTCTTTACAAATCATATACAATAGGGCATCATTAAAACGTCTTGTTTTATTTCCTTGTGTTGCATATGAGGTTATATCTTCAAAACTTGACTTAATGGTTTTTTGTCGCTTATTTAGGTTTTCTATAGCTCCATCTTCAATTTGTTCATCATTGATTGTCCTTTTCATTGAAGCACTGGATTCCACTGTAGTTGTAGATGAGGATTCATCAGAATTGTTAATAATTTCGATAAATGCAGCAGATAATGATGCAGAATGTTTGGAAGTTGCCGGTTGATGTGGTCTATGATCAGAAGTAGAATAAAACGGTACAAATAGCGTCGAGTTTGCTGTCGAAAATGGAAGAAATGATGAAGTTCCTTCATTAAATTGGCACTGGGGTCGTGCGTTTTCTTTTTGGGTAATTTCTAAATAAGTGGCTTTATGGATATTTTGAATATGTCCCATTTAATTTGTTGTATTGCCGGCGGATTTAATGTTTTTTTGGCAAAGTTTGCATTTCGCTTCTTTGTAATTAACTTTATCAAAAACATTTCATACACTGCTTTTTCTGTTAGGACCCATGCTGAGGTCTAAAAAAAATGATAGAATGTTAGAAAAAGTCATGAATGATAGAAGAAAAGAATAGAATAGTTTAAATAGTTAGAATAACAATTTAAACTTTTATAATAAGTTATATACTTACTTAAACTAAATTGTATTTTAAAGGCGATATAAAAATACTGGTAATCAACGTCCAAAATCATGAATTCACTTTTTAAATCTTATAAAATAATTTGAATACACTTGAATATACCAACTAAAAGAACATCGAAGAACACTAAAATATCGTTAGCCGTTGACAGTTCCAGCTTTTTTTCCACATTTGACAAATTTCATCACCAAGTACACCAAATTACCATCTGTGATATAAAATATCACTAAAACTAGCTATACATTTTTTTTCCTGTTCTGCGTTTTAAAGCGTTCAATAATTTTTTTTCTATTCGATGCATCGAATAAAAAAATCGATGTATCATCGATATTTGGAACCTTTCGATACATCGCATAAAACCGATGTATCGAAACCAAAATATCGATGTTTCCGATGCATCGATGTATATCGGCCATCCCTAATTGTAGATATAGGGCAACGGTGGGAAACTCCCGGCCCATGGGCAAATTGTGGTCCGCGAAATCTTTAGAGAAAATTATAAATAAATATTTTTCGATGTAATTTGTTTAGTTTAAATTGAATGTGGTCATAAGAAGGTGTTAATTACCTGCTATAGCCGGCGGAAGAAATGCAAAATTTGTTCTGGCCCATGCTATAAAAAAGGTTGCTACCCTTGGTATAGGGAATTAGTAGTCCATATCTACATATATAGTCAAAGGAAATTACCGCATTTCAAAAATTTTATATTACGATATAAAGAAATAATAATGTAGACAGTAAAAAATACATAAGGGCCACTGGGAATGTATTGTTTCTAACTATTTTTTGCACGAATTTAAAAGCCACTTTTTAATGATTCGTGCAGATATTGAAGAATTACATATACAGTGTGAATAAAAAGTATGGAAAGTTGCTTATATTTTCTGAAATATACGATATTTTAAAAAAATGTTTTAACAAAAGTTGGTGGGTTTAAAAAGTCAAGCATTTCAAAAATATTTGCAAGTATACAGGGTAAGGCTTAAAACAGGGGCCGTTACCAATTTCGTTATTTTAAATGGAACACCATATTTTTTTATCATCAGTTTGGTTTGCATTTTCAATGTCTATTCACCATCAAAAGGATTTTTGGATTGGTTGCGACGTTGCCAAATTATGAAATTTCTTAAAATTTTCTAATTTGAAAGGCTTCTCAAAACAATGGATATTTAAATCATCCCTGTAGTTTTTGATGAGATTTTTTGAGGATGATTTCACCAAGGTTGGATGAATCCACCAGTCTGATTTTAGATGCAAAAATAAGTACAGGGTGCTTGAAAGTTGACATAGAAATTTAGATATTTTGGACGGGTTTTAATAATTTTTGTCCAAATAGAATACCCAGTATATTTTGAATACAATATAACCTGGGCTTAGTATTCTATCCACCTCCAAATTATTTTCTTAATGTATTGCAGTGTTGTCAAATTACAGTCACATTTAAAGAAAAAAAAAGAAAATTATAAAACAGATGGAATAATTTGGCAACACTGCAATATATATTGGTGAATAGACATTGAAAATGCAAACCAAACTGATGATAAAAAAATATGGTGTTCCATTTAAAATAACGAAATTGGTAACGGCCCCTGTTTTATGCCTTACCCTGTATACTTGCAAATATTTTTGAAATGCTTGACTTTTTAAACCCACCAACTTTTGTCAAAACATTTTTTTTAAATATCGTATATTTCAGAAAATATAAGCAACTTTCCATACTCTTCACTCACACTGTATACAGTAGAACCTCGATTATCTGGGGTAATGATTGCAAAGCCGTTTCCGGATAAGCGAAAAACACGGATAAATCGGTTGAGCTATTTAGACTTTATATCGTTTAAAAAAAAATTAAGAAACTTTGAAGTTTCCTAGCGGCTTAAAGAAGAATTTTGAAATATATTTAAATTGGGATAAATCGACTTTTTTTAAACTAATTTTTTTTAACAGTCTCAGGCATGATTTTTATTACATCGAGTACGGACCGATCCGTAACACGGTCGAGAAACATTTCAAAAATAACATATTATTTTATATGAACTAGTTCATACTACACCGGAATTTGGATTAATCAGCAGCACAGCCGATGTATGGTCAGGTGCAAGTAACCGAGCAAGAGCCAAATGTCAATACATACGAGTCTTATTCCGTTTCGAAAAATTGTCGGCCATATATTATGAAGCGTTTATTGCTATTAAAACTAGCGGTTATTTTAATAGCTCTCGACGAGGAAGAAAAAGAATTGAGCAGTGCAACAATTCCTCTAAAAAAGATCTTCCACTTTAGCCCAAGAGGGACAATTTTCAAACCCTTTTTAAAGAGATGATGGACGAAGAAACAATTTTTTTGAATATCTACGACTGAACAAGGAGTACTTTACGATTTTATTGAAGAAACTGATATCTCACCAATGAAGTGATAAAATTTGGGCAACTATTTCTCCAAGGGAAAGATTAGCAGTGTGTCTCAGGTAAGTGCATCAATATAAATCATTTTTAACCTTGGAACCACAAGGAGGAGTTAATGGAGCAATAAGTACAAGGTGGCGTCGTATATGACCTCCATATAAAATAATCACATTTTAAATCTATTTCCTGAAAAACGGCACTAAAAATTCTTGTTTTTATTTTATGAATATTTATTTTATACAACATGTCAAAATTAACAAATTTACTATAACAAATAATTGGGAAGAACACAAATTAATAAAAAACCAAATTTTAAAAAGTTTCTTATCTAAACATGACTAGCTCAAAGTAATTAAAATAATATATTATATTATTTCTGAATCGGTTATAAACTAATAATGTAAAACACAAAAATAACAAAGCTATTTAGCTCTAGTGAACTATCGATAATTTGAAGTACAAAGCGGAGTCGTATGCCATCAGTACCTAAAAACTCAAAATTTCTAAAACTATACGCAACGACTTACTACACTGACGAAAGATTATTAAAAATGCGGAAGGTACTTAGGCCCTAATTAACGAAAATCGAATGACATCAATAAGAATGGGCATATTCCAATCTGCCGGTCGCCGGCGACGCCAACTTGTGGTTCTAGGGTTAATTGTTTTATCTACGAAGAGAAATTTGAAATTTAAAAAACATGGACAAACCCTAATAACAATAAGAAATATTTTAAAATATTTCTTGTTTTTATATAGAAAAAGAAAAACTTGACTCCTAAAAATCATAATTATTAATGAAACTCGTCATTCGTTGTCCAAAGAATTTTTATATAAAAGGATAGTCAAGTTTAATTCACGTCTTTCATTTGCACTTGAACTACACGTCTTGAAAACAATTTTTTCAACTCTAGGTCATGTATGATATAAAATATTTTTTCTTTGGTGATATGATGATTGTGAGGAATAAACTTTCTTATAATTGCTGCTAAACTGCTTAAAAATGAGTAAGTTGAATCAACTTGTTGCTGCGTATCTTTTTTAATTTCTGCAATGTACTCGTTAAGGCATCACTAGCGTTCTTTATTTGACTGATTAGTTTTCTGAGGCGTTATATGGCGCCTTTGATTTCTAGGTCCACTGTTCAATCATTGAATTTCTGAAGAAAACGCAGTAGGTATTATTATTGTCAAATATTTATGAAATTGAACTACTATATAGATGTTCAGTATTTTCATGCAATTTAGCAATTTGGATATCTTCAGAATCACCTTTGTTTTCAAGTTTGATATTGTTGCTCTTTTTTGCATATATGGGAACAAAAATTCAAGAATATCATCGTATTTATATTTATTTTTTGACTGAAATACTTTGCTACTTGTTTTTATTCAAATTTCTTTGGATTTGGTGCCAAAACCCAACTCTTTTTATAATTTTCAATTGAAAAAATTAAAACATTAAAAAAATGTTTTCTCAAATATTACAGATTCTTGGCAACTGATGATTCCTTCAAAACGATTTTATATACAGGTTGATTCAATAACTCTGTTACAAGACGATTGCTCTGTTATGGTTAGATACGTGAAAATGTTTTAGGGACAAGTTGTTTGTTTTATTGAAACCCATTATATGCCTGCATTTTACTGTTTTTACTACTTTCGGTTATACAGGTAGTCAATGTTCCTTATTTCAAATGGAACACCTTATATATTTTTGTATTAGATTCTACGCATAAAGATGATTATACAGGGTGGTCCAAAATTAAAGGGACATAATTTAACCACGTATTCTACATGCAAAAATGTCCTATTAACTATAGTCCAATAAAGCTTTGTTACAAAGTTACATTAAAAAATTAGAATTTTATTGATATCTTTAAAACTACTTGAGACATTTAAATGAAATTTGGCATATTTAGACAGGTAATCTAGACGCATCTTTTTATGTAAAAATATTATTTTAAATTCCACCAGTGGCGTGCGTACGGACACATATTAATATCTTTTTAAAGAAAAAAAATGGTACGCCACTGACTTTTTTGAAAATAAAAATTATTTTTGTAATCCCCGTTCAATTTAGAAGAGAAAAGCTCTCTTGACTTTTTTTCCTCCGACGCACTGTTTTCGAGTAAAAAACAAAAATCGTTTGCATGCACGATATTTTACATGGAGTAGAATACAGCAATTTTAACAAAAAAATACAAAAAATCCAAATATCATTTATTTTATTATAAAGTAAAGAGAAGCAGCCATTTTGAACTTTTTTTTTATTTTATAGTAAAATAAATGATTAATAAATTGCAGATTCCGATTCAACGCTACAAATTTCTTTAAAAATAACTTTTAGTTGTTCAGGTCAAAAACCGTGTATACTTGTGTTATTTAATCACTTTAATACCTACAATCTAAAAATGCAAAAATATACACTGTCCATAAAGTAAGGAATAAATTCATTTAAAATTTAGGGGTTGGTTTTTCGGAAAAACGCTCGGACACGTATATCTTTATTTTTGAATGCGGTTTTTTTTTATGTTAAATTCATGTATACAGGGTGGCCCAAAAACAAGTTACGACCACCAACTTAATTTTTTCAAATGGAAGCTCTTATTTATTATTGTATTTTTGAATTCTACGTCAAATTCTAC
>JABRWK010000192.1:0-68992 GCA_013372445.1 Hypothenemus hampei | reverse complement strand
ACAGAATATTCTTTGTGATCGCAACCAAAATGTGACTTCTCTATATATAGACGATAGTCGACAAATAAATTTATTGCCAACAATCAAATATCCACGAGGAAGATCTGGTAATAACGTATTTTTTTTTGCGAGAAAGTTTAAAAAAATTACTTTGCATCAACGAATTGATGGAAAAAATACATTGTAGATTATATTGAATATAAATAATCTAATCTAAAATGTTAAATTTTTTTCTACACACAATAATAAAAAATAAAGAATTGTTTGGGTAACTGGTTGTTTCATTTCTTTAGATACAGAATTCCATATCGATGTGTTGTAATTAGTACATATTTGGAGTTCTACATGTCATATACTACTGGATAACTTCCAATATACTCTATTAAATCTTTGTCTGTAAACCTGGCTCATTCGTGCCTACGAATGAGCTCAATACGATTTCGGCTAATTAGTTTAAACTGAGAGTTGAGAATGACCTTTTCCTAAGAAAAAGTTATGTACTAGTGGAAACAGATCTTCAAATTTGAAACTCGCAGTTACTTTCAAACAATTGAAATTACTTCATTTTTCTTTTTTTTTTTCGATTAATTTTCTGCTCTGCTCCTGTGTAAATTTAAGCAATTACTCTTAAATTAATGAAATGGAATAATTTTGTTCTTATACTTGCATTGTTAACTTTTAATTTGCGATTTTTTCGGTTTTTCCAGTATCTTAAAATTTTTTTAAGTTTCAATTTTTTTAGTAAATCACTATTGTCCTGAGTTGCTTCATTTATTTAAAAAAAAAAACTATATGAATGAATGTATTTTTCAATTATTTTATTATTGATATATGAAATAAAAGTTGTGGAACATTAGTTTGAATTTTTTCTACATTTTGTGAGTTTATTGACAGGGTGAAAAATGTGTAGGACATAAAAGACCAAGGTTTACAGATAGAAGGCGCCGAAAAACCGTTTACAGACAAAGGGTTAATATTTCAAATCTATTTTTGACATGTACTTCTCTTTCTGGTATTTTTCAAATTAGATTCAATATTGCTCGTCAGGTCATGACAGAATATGATGTTTTAATAATGTAAAGATATTTCGGTACTGCATTTTCGGGTCTTATCCGAGTTTCGTATGCAGCTCGGATAGTATATTATTGAAAATTATTATAAATTTTTTTCAAAACAATTAAAAAAAGATTAAAACCAGACTGTAAATAAAGATTTTGCAGAGATGGAGTTTTAAACGAGCTACACTCAATATCCTTATTCGTAATATACAAGATATCTGTTGTAAAATCTATTAAATTTCAGAAAGTTGTTATACAAGTAATTTGCAACGAAAAAGTCTCATATCTTTTTTTACTAAATAAAAATACTTCTAATTCTGCTCATATCACAATTGTAACGTTTATTTATTTATATCGACTGTTTTAGAACACTTTTCACAATTGATGCTTACTTACTTACTTTGTAGCAAGTTTTGTGCTCTTTCATGGTACATTGCCAAATTAGAACTATCTCTAAGAATAATAGAGGTACTTTTGGTTTTATGGAAAAAAGTTTTAAATGTTAAATAACAAAATAACTATGGACTTTTGAAGAAATAAGAATAAAACTTTTTTGATGTAAATTACTTGTATAGTGACCTGAAGTTTGATAGGCTTTATGGTATATACATATGTTAGACGTAAATTTCTAACTACAAATATTCATATGTAATTTCAATTGTAAATATCTCTGTAACTATTAAGGTTAGGTATAGAACATGTTATATTAAATATATTTAGAATTTGAACCTAAATCCAAATATCGAATAAAAAATAGGTGTTTCCATTTGAAAAATCAAATTTGGCTGTCGTTATTTATTTCTGAGTTACCCTGTATACATGAATTTCAAAACACACGAACACATGAAAACACACATGAACATCAAAAAAACTGCAAGAAAAAATAAAAATCGACGGGTCCGGGTGTTTTTCCAGAAAACAAATACCTGATTTTTAATTTAATATATTCCAACCTCAATACGCTCACTGTATAATATTTCATGCAATTTTTATGAAATTGTTTTATAAATATTTACATAATTAAATTTATGGGACAATTCTTGTAGAACTGAATTAGTTTATAGATGTATCGTTAAAATCGTTTTATCACTTAACATATAGGATGTCCGGCAGCTTGATGTAAATCTTTAAAGTGGTGATAAAGAGAGCTATTTTGAACCTATTTAACCAAACACACTTATATGCAAAGTATTTTATTTTGCGGATATTGGCAATTATATTTCACAGGTCTACAAAGAGAAAAGTGCAGGCGATACTCAAATGTAGTTTCAAAGTACAGTGCTTAGTAAACTTGAAAATTTATTAAACTTTTACTGTAATAATGAATATCTTCCCAACCACCGGTTAGATTTGATTGATTTTTTTGCCAATAGTATCCTTGTTATAGGCGAATTTCTCTCAACAACGCGATGCTCAAAAAATAGTCTTCATATTGTACAATGCGTATAAATAGTGTCCTGGTTTTTTCAACAAATTTTACTGTCTTCTGTGGGTAATACTAAATGGCTGAGGCATATAAAAGCTATACAGTGGATTAGTCTCGTGTCTCCATTCTCAGGTTACCATGTGTCAAGTAAATACAAACAATGCCAATTTTGCGCTAATTTTATCCGGCAGTTTAATAAACTTCATTTGAAAAAATGCAAGATATTTTGAAAAATTGAATATTTCTGGAAAGGTTCAAGATAAATAGACCATTAAAAAAATAAAATACTCAGGAGATATGAGGCTACATCACTGTATAGTTTTCATATGTTTGAGCCACTTTGTATTACCCACAGAAGACGTTAAACTTTAATTAAATAAGCAGGACACTATTTATACACTCTGTATAGTATGGAGATTTAATTTTTGGGCATCTCCTTGCTACAGGGAATTCGCTAACAACAGAGCTACAATTGGCAACGAAAATAATTCAAATCCGACTAGTAGTTTGGAAGATATTTATTGTCAAAATTTATTGAATTTTTTAGCTATGCGTTCATTTTGCGGCGCATTTACGCATTTACTTTGCTTAGAACATCCAAAAAAATTTTCTCTCGTCAAGAATAATCATTTATTAGGTATTATTATTATTTCTTTTACAGTTAATGTATTTTATAAATGCATCAGGCACATACTTTATTAACCTTTAAGGTGCTCACGTACTTAAGAATATCATAGAGTGCATATAGGGTCTATAGAGACCCCACATAAAAGAGGCGTATATTCATAAGAGCAGTTTGAAATATCAACTTACAAAAATTTTAGAGTGCTTTTCTATAGAATTTTTACGAAAAATAATTGTTAGATTGGCCAAAAAATTACTTTTCAGATCAGAAAAAAACCATGATTTCCTAATAATGAGAAAAAACTTTTTTTTATATAAGAAATCGTAACTTTTGTAATTTTTAATATTTCAAGCTAAAAGTTTGCCACAATCTTGTTAAGATGTTCTTTAACATAAAAAATAATATTTATGGAAATGTTTATTTCAAAAAAGATTTTATTTTCAAATTTGAAATGCGTAATTTTATGAAAAATGTAACAAAAACCATTTACATTTATCATACATATTTTTTTAGTCTATTTAATGAATTTGTTTTTTCAATAAATGATTAAGGTACCACGAGACCCTAGATGCGTTTTAATGAAGTAGGGACAAGTAAACGGTCGTTTTATTGTAGTTCTTTTTTTTAATATGGAAACGATGATTTCATGAAAATAAAATGTACTGAAATATTCATAATATAACCCAAATTATAGCATTTTTTATACTATAATATTCTTTAAAAATGACAGCGCAGTAGATGCTTGAAATTGTCTCTTCGCATTTACGCTGTACAAAGCCTAGATCGCTGTAATTATCTGAAAATAAAACTTATGACATTTCTCGTTGAAATATATTCATACGCCTTGCATAAACCCAAATTTAAACAAAAATATTAAAAATAAATAATTCTAGACATTTAAAAAAATATATATTTTTTTACTTAAATGATTACAAGAACAATATTTGTTTATTATTAGTTTTTAATAAAATTTTAGATTCACGCAATAACCAATAAGTTATAGATCGGTTGAAAATTATAAATGTTATATTGCACAACGTAAATGCGAAGAGACGAATTCAAACATCTACTGCAGTACTATTTTGAAAGATTTTTATATAAAAAAAATTTTATAATTCGGTTATATTATGAATATTTAAGTGTACTTTATTTTCATAAAATCACCGTTTCCATCTTAAGCAAAAATCGCGAAAGAACAACTGTTTACTTGACTCTCCTCCCTTAAGGGTTAAAACAACTAAACATGTATACAAAACACTTTCGAAGATATAATGAAACTTTGTTAGAAAACTTTTTTTTGTAAACTAGTTTCATTGAAATTGTGGTAAGGCGGCCCTATAACCTGGAACAATCACACTCCGTCTTACGCTATGTCTTTACAACAGCTTTCACCTTATAAATTTTATCAAAAAATCAGTATAAAAAAAACTTGAAACGATATGATGTCACCGTTTTTTTAACAATGAATGATTTTTAGTTGAAATTAAGAGTTTTCCAAGAATTATTATTGCTTTGTTATTGGTCCGTCGTTATCCGTTTCAATTTTATCTCTGCTGCAGAAAGAAGAAGCAAACATAACGGTAAAAAAAGCCGCTTCGTTTCACATGCGTTTCGAGGGTACAACTTTTTATATTATTAATAATAAATACATCGATTTGTCTAGTTTCTGAAAAACTTCTTAAAAGACTATGGAACTTTGTTGTTGGAATTTGTTTGTAAATTTGTTTTATTTTATTACATGATATTTCTTTAAACTCTTAACCGCTAAATCTCAAAATAAATTCAACTATATTTAATCCATTAGCGCCCGAACTATAGGTAAAAGCTATTATACACGGTGGGGACTTTAAATGGAATAAATTCATTTAAAATTAGGGGGTTTGTTTTTTAAAAAAACGCTAGGACACGTGGATTTTTATTTTTGAATGCGCTTTTTTTTATGGTAAACTCCTGTACACAGGATAATTCAAAAACCAGGTATGACCACCAACTTTGTTTTTTCACATGGAAACGTGTATTTTTTATTGCATTTTTGAATTTTACTTCAAATTCTCTTTCATGTAACATGTCCTATACTTAAACTCAGCAGTTACCGAGATATTGACGATTGAATTTACATATGAATATATCTATAGGTATTGGTAGATATATGTCAAACGTAAAATCCCGACCATATTCATATGTCACTTCAATCGTTAATATCTCGGTAACTGTTGTGCTTAAGTATAGGACATGGTACATGAAACATACTTGGAATTTGAAGCAGAATCCAAAACTGAAATAAAAATAAGTATTTCCATTTGAAAAAATAAAGTTGGTGTTCGTACCTAGTTTTTGGGCCACCCGTTATACATAAATTTATCATGAAAAAAACCGCATTGAAAAATAAAAATATACGTGTCCGAGCGTTTTTTCAAAAAACCAACCCCTTAATTTTAAATGAATTTATTCCATTTAAAGTCCCCACCCTGTATATACGTATGTAACGCTAGGAACCAATGAGTAAATATTTGTAAAATTCACTTCTTTGTAGGGATCACGCAGCTGTCTTAGACCAAGGATAGTTCAAAACCAATTTTAAAGAATTAGCTTTTGATGCCACCATCCTCTCATCCCACCTAAACTTGTAAGTATTATCCTTTCTCTCCCCTTATTTTTCCGAAATCACTTATTTTTAAATCGACAACATTAATTTCTTTTAAAATTTCAATTTCTATGAATATCAATGCCAGTTCTACTAAACTGCCTAGAGACATTGTAGATCACAAATAATTTTTAATTAATATAAGTTTTGAAAAGCTTTTGTCAACTAAAACAAAACCTATTGGTAGAATAATTTCGATCCGACGTATGACAAAAACATTTGAAAAGCTTGTGATCTTTTAACACAGTCATCCAATAACATAGACAAAAGTACTAACAACAACTCTTGATGTGACTGTACACCGTCACAGTATAAATGTTTTCATTTTTTGACAGCGTATCCAGGAATTTTTTTAATAGATCGTCGTTAGTTATAAATAATAATAATAGTTATTTCCAGATGCTAGTTTTGAATCTACAACTGGCTCATATTTTAACTTATAATCAAACTGCTGTTTAATTCTTCTCTATAGAATATGGTATTCAAATAAGAATGCAGGGTCAATTTCAAGAGTTTAGGCAGTTTTTTTTTGCAGACTACCAGGCTACAAATAGATTTTAAACATTTCAGTTTCCTAGTTAAAACCCAATGCAATATTTTTCGTATAGGTGGTTGACAAGTCATATAAGGCGTTATAGATTTCACTAATTTTAAGTTAATATCCATAATGAGTTTCATACAGTTTTGCTCAATGGTTTCCTGTTACTGATTCAAGATGTTTTTTTTAATACAGACAATCTAGAAGTCGAAGTGGAAAGTGATCATAAATTTCTTTCAGAAAAGAAAAAAAATCGAACGTCATGTTATCTTATCTTGCTTTACTGTAAGATAAAGTAACATCATTTGCAACTAAATAAAGCGATTATGCAGTTTGAAATACAAAAATTGCAGAGGATTTAGGGTGGAAACTTTTTGTTCGACTTCTGTATATTTATTCTCTCATATTTGGTCTATTATCGTAATCTCGACTATGAGTATTTTCCAAGGGTAGCTTGTTTGTTTCAAGTTCAGATAAAATTGTACTTTTAACAGTGAACTGATATAAATTCTAAAATTCTTCTTCTGTACAAGACTTTATTTTTTGACAGTTTACATATTTAATAACTATCGAACATCATTCAGTGAATAATAAAATATAATCCATTGTGGAACCTCGCTTAATACATATGTATCTAGGAACCAAGCAAATCAACGTTTTCATTTTGAATGTTTTTCCAATACATATATTGAATAAGATTTCTTGTGATGTTATTTTGCGGAAATATTCCCCAATAATTACATCAAACTTCCCAATAAATTTTAATAGCTTTAAAAAAGTTGTAATTGCCTCTAGAATATACATAACTTACCTATTGTGTCACGGAATCCCAGATTTTGTGAACCAAGAAACTTGACCACGAAACCATGTGCTTCATCACCTCCAGTCACGTCCAGTGCTCAATTTCCATCTTTATTATTCGCTGAATTTCAATTTCAATCTGTTTATCCAGTATCAAACACATGTTACAGTTAATCCATCTAGGGTTTTGACACTTTCCTATGACTACAAAATATTTTTTGTACTGTTAAGAAGGACTTGTTAAAAGTTTTTTAATTGAAATCATCCTATTCGGTAGATAAAGACACTCGAACGTTATTAAAAAGATTACTACAAAAACTATATCTTTCCAAACAAAGTAAATTAACTACTTTTCTGAAATTTCTTTCCAATTCCTTAAACGTCTACGATAGTATGCAGTGCATCTACAATCATTTTCATTTACGGAAAATCTGATATTTGATAGAAATTTATTTTAAAATATAATATAACATATTGATAGCATAAGCTTTTTTGAAGACTGGTTAACTGGCTTTAGATTATAACCTTTTTCGTTAGACATCCTTTTAAAATTTAATCGTTTTAGAATTTTTTTAAGAGCAAATCGCAAAAATTTATTTGCTATGTTAAATAAACTTTTTTAAGCTCACGTAGTACCTAAATATAGGGTCCGGCAGAAATAACGGATGAATTTTCAAGTGGAATAAATAATAAACGGTACACTCAATTAAAAATCTATTTATTGCAAAACGTTTGTCATATCTTAAAGTTTATGTATGAAAACGACATCCTCCAAATGACGTCCTCCACTTGCAATGCAGCTGATCAAACGACTTCGGAAATTTTGCATAACACGAGCTGCCATTTCAGGGGGAATCCTTGCGATTTGTTTGTTATGTTGTTATGGATACTTATGGAAAAATTTGGTTAAGTTTTAAACGTNAAATACTTTTGGCCAAGGTTGTATGTGACTCGGGGAAAAAATCCTTCATTCCGGGAATTTGGATATAACATATCTAAAATACAGGGTATTAAAATTCATATTTCTATACTTATCTGTGTCTTCTGTCTGTCTTGTTTAATACATTACAACAGCAATTGCCAACTTTTTCAAGAATGGCTTAATTGATATTATTTTATTAAGAGTACCTTTCTTATGTAGAATTGACTGCTCTTCAATATTTTTGTACCTTTTCGGCAAAAAACCTAACTTCGAAAAACTATAAAGCGAAATATGTAATGTTCTTATAAATAATGCTTTCTAGTCTATTTAAAGACAGAAGAATTCGGAGTGATTTTGATGTAATTTTAAAATTTAGGAAAAAAATTGAAATTTAACACCCCGTATCTCAAAAATGATGAATCTTAAGGCCCATTCACTAACAATTCGCCTGCAGGTATTGGATTAATCATCTCAGCCTATTGAGGCCATACATTATTCAATTCGTTTTTCGGTTAAGATCTTCAGGTAATGGCCCTACATCGTAGTCTGCAAATGACCTCAAATTTCTCTATACATTGTCAGTTGATCCGTGCGTATAACACCGTTTAAAAAAAATAAAAAAAGGACAGAAAATGCCATAAACACGGATTATCTCTATAGATATTTATAAATTCTGTTATAAGTTGAGACTGATTACATTACTGCTGTCATGCCTATACTAATTAATGTTACTACAGGAAAAGTAGCAAAAATACATATATTGAAAAATCGATCATTCCGGTAACTTTTAAATAAATAAACCACCCATTGATGTAATTGATGAATTTTACTCCGTGAGTAAGTAATATTCTTTTCCATAATTGCATCAACTTTTGCCCTGATAATCTTCGACTCATGTGAGACGAGCACAACGAGAGTATTCATTAAGGCGTCTTCACTTAAATATCTCAATTCAAACGAACAGAACAAACAGAGCGTACAAGAACAAACATGATGATCAAAATGTTCATTATATTCAACAGAAGAACACGACTTCCCGTCAAGTGATAGATTTAGTGAACAATATCTTTGAACATATCCGATTTACTGACAATATTCTTAAAATATTCGACGTTTTACATGCAGCTCGGAGAAATATCCAGTCTACGCGAATTCAGTTCGTTCGCCTTGTGTGTTCTGTTCATTCGGATTAAAATGTTTAAGTGAGAACGCAGTGTTAGACAAAAAGTTTTAAGCTTGCCATTGTTTCTTTCATAACTTATTTTAACAATAAAAAAACCTTGAACGTGATTAACGTAATAATAATATAAGAAGTGGAGATTTCGTGGCGATGTTATGGGAAAATAGCGCCTATTGAAAATTAATATTAATAAATCTTTTACATGGGAAAACGGCTGTGGTTGTTTATACTCGTTAGTTCTTGGAACGTTACCCTTTTATTGTTAGACTTTTAGTTAAAGTTTAAAACTAAAATATTAGGCTCTAGTAAGAAGAAAATCCCTTCCTATCTTTTAAGTTAAACATTAATATTTATAGAATACGGTTCATTAACAAGTTAGCTCACCTTATCTTTATTAGTTGTTAGTCTTTCGGAAGCCAAAGTTCCGTAGATACTTCCGGCTGTGTCAACTTGTTTGGCATAACTAGAATCGGCATAGGCGTGAAAACAGCAACGTACCTTCAAAGAAAAATATTAAAATAAAATACCAATGCGAACGCTCATGGTATCATTAACTTACCAATGCATTGGCGGCCACTTCTCTTTTGCAAATAAATGCATGACATTCCAACACTTTAATTCCAGTGGTTCTCCTTAAGATTGCCGCGAACAATGGAGGATGGGTTGGGTTTGGAGTGCGAGCAAACGGAGAATCCAAGGGTAGAAATTTGGGGGATGGTGTATGAAGAGTGTTCTTCTCAGGCACTAATACGTATCTGCTTAATAAAGGCTTACGTAAATAGCAGCACAATATTTTAATATACATATGTATAGTAGTATGTATGTCTACATGCAAAGTAAAATTTTGTCCATATACAGGATTATAAATTACTTATATGTAAAGTAGGTATATACAAGTATTTTAATTTTCGTGTTCGATATAAATAATACATAGATGTCAAGTATTTAATGTAAATATGCTCATTATGATATTAATATTTTGTGATATATTGCAATGAACTGACTTCTATAAAATAAACCATTTCATACAACACAGCGCAAAATAGATATCCAAAGAAATACCTAATAGGCAAATAAATAACAAATAAGTTAGGCAGTTTTATGGAACATTTATTAAATATATGTATATTTAACTGAAATAAATGTTAAATTTCTTAGCATAAAAAAAGTAAAAACTTTTTTAGAAAGCTATTGTACCAACAAAACCTTTCTGGTTTGAGAAGTGCCCCTTTTTCGTTTGCTAACAATCCAAATAGTTTTTGCTTCGGTAGAAAGCGAAAAATGGCAAGTCCCAAAATATGGTTTAGTATTATGGGCTTAAAAAATAACTTAAGTTCATTAAATTAATTAAATTCTGATTAAATCTTACCTATTCCAATTACCAATAATACTTGGTAATCGGAATGATAATACCTTAAACCAGTTTTTACTTTTGTCTAGGCACTGTGTTGTAAAGTAGGTTGATCCTTTTTTTAGTTAACCCATTTTTGCAGAAATAAATGAGATGTTTTTTCACATATTTGCTCATACCAACCAATTTACAATTTGTCTAAACCATGAAGCATTTTGTTAACTTTATTTCGAGGGATAATTGATTGTTCCTCTTTCTTTTCAACATTTTTCTTTCATATCAGCTTTACATATTACAATAGTTGAATTGACCAAATATTTTTTAAAATCCTTCGTGAATGCTTTGCGAAGTATCTCTAATTAAAGTAAATAATAATTTTTTTTTTGAAAAATATTACTTACTCTATTTTGCCTAACTTTAAAAAGCAATTAAGAATTTTCTGTTCGTTCATTATAGCAAGCAGTTAACCCGAAACAGTGGAAGGATTTATTTCTGTCTGTATTTGCCACAACTAAAGTTTGTTTAAATTGAAAATAATCGAACCAAGACTTAGACTTTTTTAATTTTACTAAATAGTTATTATTCACTCTCTTTTTAGGAATCTGCATGCTTTTTCTACAAGAGTATTTAATACTGATTTTAGTTTTATGCGAGAATCATTATGAAACAGCTCTTAAATTATGTTTCTAATATCTGTAAATATTTTTGGACATGTATTAGAACTAATCTCATTACAATTGTGATTTCTTTCTCATTTGTGAGACCGGTACTGTCCCATTACTCTCCATTGTTCAGTGGAAATAAACTCTATTTGTATATTGATCCCCTCTATGTTTAACTATAGATATTATTATCTTCATCCGCAAGTGTATTTTCGAAGTAAAAACTCGCAAATATCTTTAAAAGCAATGACATTTTTTTAGAAATTCCATATTTATATACTGTTTCCCAAATTTCCATTATTTATTAGTTTTTTCCATTGTTTCGGTAGTTGATATTCACTTTCTGGAAATTTTACAGGATATTCATAACCCGATCATACAACATAACTATTATTACTTCTGGAACGAAACCTAAATACGAGTACTTAACATTTAAAACCTAAAGAATTGTTTAATAAACAAATGCACTAAGTGAATACTTGTTACATTCATTGTCTATACATATGAACAGGTTACTAAAAACCGGTAAATATAAAATGCACATAAAACATTTGTAAAATAACATATGCAACATCATAAAATTCACCATTAGTGTCATAATATAGGAGACTAAATAGTGTCAAATATAATATAAACAGAAAGTACCAAACACGTTACTGAACGTTTATTATTTTTACTATACAGACCCTCAATACCGTAAGGAATATCCTGAATAAGTTGTGTTTTTGAAAAAATGTTCGGACCGGTTGATTTTTTATTTTAACTATGTGTATTTTAAACTACTTTTTATTATATAGGATTGTCAAAAAGAAAAATTTTGACATCATCAAGTATTTTTTAAATGGAATACTCGGTATATTATACAAAAAGTTGAAATAATTTTTAAAAGCAAATATAAAGGACATAATATATCCCATATTATGAGATATTATATCAAAGAAATTTTTCAAAATGTTGAAAAAGTTTGCGATAAATGTCGAAAATTTATCATTTCAGTAAATTTTACGCTATTCAATGTTCAAATTTATGTCCATTAACTATCTAACAGTAGCTTAAACGACTAAGCAATTTATTTTGCACGTTGGTGGTTTAATAAGTTATGGAATGTATTTGTCTGCGGCAAATGATTCTACAACTTACTTTATTGTAACTGTGGTTAAAAGATTATTATAAACTATACGTAGGATAAAAGTGACTGATTCATTTTCTCTTTGTAAATAGAAAAGAACAATTTAATTTTCAGAGACAAAAAATGTAACAAACAATTAAAGAGGCAACTAAAGGAGCTTTTATAACAGAGACAAGTTTTGTAAAAATTAGTTGCGTAATAGTCAGTATCAGGTTTTCGTCATAATTTTGAAATAATTTTTATTTTATAAATTGCAATAAAATCTATGACTTGTCAAGTCCGCCAAAAAAAAATTCGACTTGAATTCAGAGGCCAAAAGTTTGGATCTTAACTTATTAAAATACTTTTAAAATGACCAAAAGCAAATGACCATAAACAAAGAAGTGACAAGTTAGATATCAATCCAGAAAAAAGTATCGAGTGCATTAAAAATTGGCTTTAGATCAAAAAGACCATAAATTCTCAGAAAATAAACTCACTTTTCGTTATGTAAAAGATTCTAATAGATGGTTACACGAACAACCTAAAAATTTTAATATTCGTGTAAAATTATTGAAGAAATGTTAAAAATTTACAATTTAGATTTAGTAGGATTTTTTGGATGAAATGTGTATGTTTCAGACAGAAAGGCATCGAAATGGTAGCAAAATAAATCAATAAATTCTGTGAAATGAAAGAAAGATTGCGGATCGGGAAAATGTTCACCTAAAGATTTTATACCAAGTTCCTATTTTACCACACTACTTTTCACTTTGCAACGTTTGCGAAGTGCAGAGAAAATACGTTAGACCAAAACTTATATTATACTTTGCAATTTTCACTATGGACTTTGCATATTTAAATATGACTTGTCAATAGAACATTATTTTATTGTTTGCTGATTGATTGTTTTGATTTAATTAGAAATTAATAACAAAAAAACTTGACTTGCTGTAGACAAGAAAAGAGAAAAAATATATATTATTTAATTTGTTTGTTAGATATAAATTGACTGCATCAGAGAAAGAAAAAAAGTGGATAGAAATCCATCAATACGCTCAGTCATTAGAAATTAATAAGCAAGATAAAAATTCCATATTATTCATTTCAAAATTGATTCTAATTAATGTTTTCCTTCGATTTAGCCTTTCTTCGTTACTACTTTCATCATTTGAAAAAAGTGTTCTCCTTATCATTATTACAAAAGAATAATCTCATATCAAAATTATTGACAAGTTTTTCAAAATAATTCGATAAATATTTGTCGTGTTGATACACTTTTCAAATTTTTTTTTTTTTGAAAAATTACTTTACCATTTTTCAGTTTCCATTTAGCATAACCAACTTTGCAAAACTATTGATACAACAGAACACTATATACAAAGTAAAAATTTATATAGTAGTTTGGTGCAATAAGCTCCAGGCATCATTTTTTCTTCTAAATCGAAATATACGGATTATTATGATACAATGGATCACGAATTAATGGAAAAATAGATAAGAATTCCAAACTTAAGTGAACCATCTTTAAGTGACATGGATTAGTGTGTTTAAGTGATTGGATAGGGACTTTATAATTATTCTGAATAATATAAATAACTAAATTTATCATGGAAGAAAAACAAGATACCTGATTATTAGAAAAAAATCTAAATTATTTATAATGAGAAAATCTATCGACCAAGCAAAAATTCATACCGTGGACGAAATATTAAGGCAATGTGACCATAAAGTTATACGTTTACCTTATAATTGCTAATTTAATGCTATGAATTAATTTCGGCCAGTGCAAAATACGTAGGAAATGGTCTAAACACAACTCAAGTTTAAGAGGCTTGGCAACTTTCTCTAAACCACTTTACCGATGATTATTGAAAAAAGGCTAAGGATAATATGGAAAAGCTTATTTTGGATTAGTGGAACAGAGAAAATGTTTTGGATATTGAAATCGGACCATTGGGACAACTTCACTAGAAGACGACATCTACTGTGATGAATCAGATATTGGTAGTGATATTGGAAATTTGTAGTTTTTTAAATACTTTATTAATTTTTTCTGGATCGATACCAAACTTGCCATATTTTTATTTGAGGTTTTTTATTTTTGTTAATTTTGAAAATATTCTAATATATTAGGCATTAAATTTTAATAACGACATTAATTTATTTTATTAATTATTGTAACAAGACAACAGCTAACAGTTAGTCTTACAAACTGATTTTTTATGAAAAAATCTGAAAAAAGGCTAATACAATCGAATTGTTCGACAATATCGAAGAGAAAAAAAGTAAACATTATTTAAGGCAAAGTCCAACCATAAATGTTTGAAGTGTTGAACGCGCCCAGTATGCGAAAATGACCATATCTCAAATTATAAACTTCAACAAACAGTTGCTTGGAATCCGTCATGTTTGTAATTATTAAAACCATTATACACATGTTTGGGACCTCTGTTTAAAGTAATTTGATTCATACAAAATCTCACGTCTCACTAAACGACAGTCGACTATGCTAACTATTTTTATACCTGACGTACCTATTTAAAAACGAACATGAAATTAAAATAATAAATATAGTGAATTCAGAATTTTCTTAGCATGACACAAATAAGTACATATAATATCGATAATGTGTAGTTTGTTTTTTTTTTGTTATTTTGCATTAAATTATATAATACCATGCAATAAACAGGCTGCTTCTTAATGGCATGCCTACATTACACAAAGTGATTCTCATTTTTATGCTAAAAAAAAGGTTCCTATAAACATGAAGTTCAAAATGTTTAGTGGACATGGTACAGAATTTTTAAATTTTAACATTTTTTTTGGTTTTTTCAATTTATTTCCTACATTTTTTATGGTAAACGATTCGAATTTCGCATGCGACATAACAATAACAATCTCTACTTCTGGGTTTTATAATAATTTGACACAATTTACAGGGTGTTATAATTTTTGGAATCACTACTAGTTTTACTCACCAGACCATAAAGCATGAAAACAATTAAAATTGAGACGTGCATTGATAGTTATTTTCANTTCATAACCCGATCATACAACATAACTATTATTACTTCTGGAACGAAACCTAAATACGAGTACTTAACATTTAAAACCTAAAGAATTGTTTAATAAACAAATGCACTAAGTGAATACTTGTTACATTCATTGTCTATACATATGAACAGGTTACTAAAAACCGGTAAATATAAAATGCACATAAAACATTTGTAAAATAACATATGCAACATCATAAAATTCACCATTAGTGTCATAATATAGGAGACTAAATAGTGTCAAATATAATATAAACAGAAAGTACCAAACACGTTACTGAACGTTTATTATTTTTACTATACAGACCCTCAATACCGTAAGGAATATCCTGAATAAGTTGTGTTTTTGAAAAAATGTTCGGACCGGTTGATTTTTTATTTTAACTATGTGTATTTTAAACTACTTTTTATTATATAGGATTGTCAAAAAGAAAAATTTTGACATCATCAAGTATTTTTTTAAATGGAATACTCGGTATATTATACAAAAAGTTGAAATAATTTTTAAAAGCAATATAAAGGACATAATATATCCCATATTATGAGATATTATATCAAAGAAATTTTTCAAAATGTTGAAAAAGTTTGCGATAAATGTCGAAAATTTATCATTTCAGTAAATTTTACGCTATTCAATGTTCAAATTTATGTCCATTAACTATCTAACAGTAGCTTAAACGACTAAGCAATTTATTTTGCACGTTGGTGGTTTAATAAGTTATGGAATGTATTTGTCTGCGGCAAATGATTCTACAACTTACTTTATTGTAACTGTGGTTAAAAGATTATTATAAACTATACGTAGGATAAAAGTGACTGATTCATTTTCTCTTTGTAAATAGAAAAGAACAATTTAATTTTCAGAGACAAAAAATGTAACAAACAATTAAAGAGGCAACTAAAGGAGCTTTTATAACAGAGACAAGTTTTGTAAAAATTAGTTGCGTAATAGTCAGTATCAGGTTTTCGTCATAATTTTGAAATAATTTTTATTTTATAAATTGCAATAAAATCTATGACTTGTCAAGTCCGCCAAAAAAAAATTCGACTTGAATTCAGAGGCCAAAAGTTTGGATCTTAACTTATTAAAATACTTTTAAAATGACCAAAAGCAAATGACCATAAACAAAGAAGTGACAAGTTAGATATCAATCCAGAAAAAAGTATCGAGTGCATTAAAAATTGGCTTTAGATCAAAAAGACCATAAATTCTCAGAAAATAAACTCACTTTTCGTTATGTAAAAGATTCTAATAGATGGTTACACGAACAACCTAAAAATTTTAATATTCGTGTAAAATTATTGAAGAAATGTTAAAAATTTACAATTTAGATTTAGTAGGATTTTTTGGATGAAATGTGTATGTTTCAGACAGAAAGGCATCGAAATGGTAGCAAAATAAATCAATAAATTCTGTGAAATGAAAGAAAGATTGCGGATCGGGAAAATGTTCACCTAAAGATTTTATACCAAGTTCCTATTTTACCACACTACTTTTCACTTTGCAACGTTTGCGAAGTGCAGAGAAAATACGTTAGACCAAAACTTATATTATACTTTGCAATTTTCACTATGGACTTTGCATATTTAAATATGACTTGTCAATAGAACATTATTTTATTGTTTGCTGATTGATTGTTTTGATTTAATTAGAAATTAATAACAAAAAAACTTGACTTGCTGTAGACAAGAAAAGAGAAAAAATATATATTATTTAATTTGTTTGTTAGATATAAATTGACTGCATCAGAGAAAGAAAAAAAGTGGATAGAAATCCATCAATACGCTCAGTCATTAGAAATTAATAAGCAAGATAAAAATTCCATATTATTCATTTCAAAATTGATTCTAATTAATGTTTTCCTTCGATTTAGCCTTTCTTCGTTACTACTTTCATCATTTGAAAAAAGTGTTCTCCTTATCATTATTACAAAAGAATAATCTCATATCAAAATTATTGACAAGTTTTTCAAAATAATTCGATAAATATTTGTCGTGTTGATACACTTTTCAAATTTTTTTTTTTTTGAAAAATTACTTTACCATTTTTCAGTTTCCATTTAGCATAACCAACTTTGCAAAACTATTGATACAACAGAACACTATATACAAAGTAAAAATTTATATAGTAGTTTGGTGCAATAAGCTCCAGGCATCATTTTTTCTTCTAAATCGAAATATACGGATTATTATGATACAATGGATCACGAATTAATGGAAAAATAGATAAGAATTCCAAACTTAAGTGAACCATCTTTAAGTGACATGGATTAGTGTGTTTAAGTGATTGGATAGGGACTTTATAATTATTCTGAATAATATAAATAACTAAATTTATCATGGAAGAAAAACAAGATACCTGATTATTAGAAAAAAATCTAAATTATTTATAATGAGAAAATCTATCGACCAAGCAAAAATTCATACCGTGGACGAAATATTAAGGCAATGTGACCATAAAGTTATACGTTTACCTTATAATTGCTAATTTAATGCTATGAATTAATTTCGGCCAGTGCAAAATACGTAGGAAATGGTCTAAACACAACTCAAGTTTAAGAGGCTTGGCAACTTTCTCTAAACCACTTTACCGATGATTATTGAAAAAAGGCTAAGGATAATATGGAAAAGCTTATTTTGGATTAGTGGAACAGAGAAAATGTTTTGGATATTGAAATCGGACCATTGGGACAACTTCACTAGAAGACGACATCTACTGTGATGAATCAGATATTGGTAGTGATATTGGAAATTTGTAGTTTTTTAAATACTTTATTAATTTTTTCTGGATCGATACCAAACTTGCCATATTTTTATTTGAGGTTTTTTATTTTTGTTAATTTTGAAAATATTCTAATATATTAGGCATTAAATTTTAATAACGACATTAATTTATTTTATTAATTATTGTAACAAGACAACAGCTAACAGTTAGTCTTACAAACTGATTTTTTATGAAAAAATCTGAAAAAAGGCTAATACAATCGAATTGTTCGACAATATCGAAGAGAAAAAAAGTAAACATTATTTAAGGCAAAGTCCAACCATAAATGTTTGAAGTGTTGAACGCGCCCAGTATGCGAAAATGACCATATCTCAAATTATAAACTTCAACAAACAGTTGCTTGGAATCCGTCATGTTTGTAATTATTAAAACCATTATACACATGTTTGGGACCTCTGTTTAAAGTAATTTGATTCATACAAAATCTCACGTCTCACTAAACGACAGTCGACTATGCTAACTATTTTTATACCTGACGTACCTATTTAAAAACGAACATGAAATTAAAATAATAAATATAGTGAATTCAGAATTTTCTTAGCATGACACAAATAAGTACATATAATATCGATAATGTGTAGTTTGTTTTTTTTTTGTTATTTTGCATTAAATTATATAATACCATGCAATAAACAGGCTGCTTCTTAATGGCATGCCTACATTACACAAAGTGATTCTCATTTTTATGCTAAAAAAAAGGTTCCTATAAACATGAAGTTCAAAATGTTTAGTGGACATGGTACAGAATTTTTAAATTTTAACATTTTTTTTGGTTTTTTCAATTTATTTCCTACATTTTTTATGGTAAACGATTCGAATTTCGCATGCGACATAACAATAACAATCTCTACTTCTGGGTTTTATAATAATTTGACACAATTTACAGGGTGTTATAATTTTTGGAATCACTACTAGTTTTACTCACCAGACCATAAAGCATGAAAACAATTAAAATTGAGACGTGCATTGATAGTTATTTTCAAACGTAACTTCAAACCAGTTCCAAATACCGAAAAAATCTGAGAGTTAGGATATATTCTGAAAAGCATAAAAAATTAAGAAATGATACTACTGAATGTCGGTGGCATAGTAAAAAAATCCTGGTGAGGTACCCAGAAAATTATAACACCCAGTAGATTGTGTAAAATTGTTTTAAAGAGTGAGGGTAAAGAATGCATGCGAAATTTAAATGGTTTACCTTCAAAAATGTAGGAAAGATATTTAAAAAAACGAGATAGTTTTTTAAATTTTAACAAACTGTATTAACTTTAGTAACTTTTCTCATTAGAATAAATTGCATAGATAATAATCCTGCGAAATATCTGCATGTCATTAAGAAATACTCGGAAAAAATAAACTTTGAGATACAACTTTGCAAAAAATACAAAAGCATTATAAATAATTTGTTGCGTTTAATAAAATCGTGAATAAGTCACTGCACAAAATAAACATGAGAAGTTTCAGAGCATAACGGCTTCGAGTCACCCTCGTAAATACTAAATAATATAAATTTGTAAAAAGAACTTTAGTCAAGCGTTCGACAAGAAAAGGGAGCAAGAGGAAAACGGTTCAAAGTGCGGAATGTTTAAATGAATAACATTGAGCTATTTCTTCGTCATGGTAGAAAAGTTATGGAATATCATGGTATTCTAAAACAATTATTAGTAGACCTACACAGAAAAGGTTAGGTGCACATCTAAGTACATACGTAGGTATATCTAAACTGAGGTTTTTGGGACACTAAGATGTTAACTCATTAATTTACTCTTCAGAGATGTTTGAACTTAAAGTACATTTATCGGAACTAGTATTATACCTAAGAGGTTTTCAGATTTTGCTAAAAAAGTGGGTTAAATATATGCCATAAAGACTTCAAATATAATAACGCGAATATTGAAATTTTTTAATTTATTGCTTTTTTGAATTATATGAACGAAGTACATGACCAATCAGATTTATTATTTTAATGGTTGTTTAAAAGATAAACAACAGAAAAAAGTAGACTTTCATCATAATATTATAAATATAATATAACTAATAAATGAAATCAATTATATTTTTAATATTTCTTAATTATTTTTGGGTTAATACAGCTTGAAAGCTCTAGAATAGGAAAGGAGCTGTTTTTGCCTTGAACATTACTCCGCTTATATGGATCTAAAGTTGTTTCATAATAAATAAGTAAAATTCTAAGAATCGTTCTCTACAATAGAATTTGCAGATTTAAAAATAATAAAAAAATTATTATGCCTGTCGTGTGTAAAAAACTTTCAACGTTCTGGAAAAAGACTCAACACCTCGACAATTTCATGGCAAATTTACTATAACAAAACAGAACAGTGATTTGATTATTTATGCAAAAATGAAGATTAGCTATTGTGACATGTAAAGCCTATAAGGAATTTATTTATCGTTACACACCATTAAGAAAACCATAAACCATGTCAAAACCGTTTTTAATTGACCGTATTTAATTTTATTAAGACACAAGAAGATCTTTTCTCTTCAAAGTGCTTACCTGACTGCTGCACAATAATGGAGACTTTCAATAGGAAAAAATCTCGTGATTTTCTTGTGGTTCTCGTCGACATTCTCCAAAAGTATTCCATTAGACCAGACGCTCAACCAGCTATCTATTCCTCGAGCGCCAATAGCACCCTAATGAACGGTTCATCATAATTATTTGAACAGGTAAAGTTATGGAGCTCAAAACTTACTTCGTCGGGGTACAATTCCTGCAACGGTTCCTGAATACCTTGAAGGCCATCTTTTGTCTGGTGCGGAACACTTGAGCCCAAATACAAGACTCGACAGCGACAAATTGGAGTTGATTCCATCATTTTTCAAAAAGATTATTCTATATTTGGCATATTCATCCTGTAACAAGTAAAATCATCACTGAATCGATAATCAACAATTTCTTCACCGGTAAATTTAGAATCAACAAGTTTCTCGAGTGACTGCATCAATATATCTAAAAATACTGATAAATAACATAGAGAAGCAGTGGTGGCGCCTCCAGTTTTTTGAAAATTGCATAATGCAACGCCCTCTAACTAAGAATGTTTCTTCATTGGCGAAGGTTTCATTCTTTCAATAAACACCCACCATGTTACTATTGAACTTTTTGACATTCTGACAACAATGTCTCTGAATAACGATAATAATATACATATGTATATGTATGTATGTAGTACCTATGTATGATATGTATTCGTGACAATTTTAATTGAGTAACCAATTAGTATAGAGAGATTACATTCTTGCATATCAGTTTCCATATATATACATATATATATATATTGAGGTTTTTCTTCCTTATTTAAATCAATTAATTTTAAATCAAATTAACTCTTTAGTCGACTTGATGTAAGTTTCAAGGTTTTAAAAGAATATTGGAATTTTATGTTTTTTATTAAAAAAATTGCTAATAAACTGTTGAGTTTGCAAAATGCCTTCGATGTTTTGAACAAATATTGTTTTATGAAATTTTTTACGCTGATCGGAATTCGGTTCAAGGTTGTTGCGATCAGTCTCCGCGTGAAAAAAAATTGTCTTTTATTCATTTCTATTCAATCTCTTCAAAAATTCAGCCTCTCACCTTAATAACAAAATATTCAAATTTACATAGGAAACCTGTTTGGTTGAAAACGACTTGTTAATATCAATGCCAATGTAGGTAAGGCTTACAACACGTGCAGTTTTTCGATATCTCATTTCAAATAGCCGATAACTTTTTTCTTTCTTTCTCATTTTTATGTGTCGTTGTCTTTTCAAACTCTAGACAACAAACAAATCTCTCCAAGAGAAAGCCTACTATATTGTATCCACAAGGTTTTATCATAATTAACCTTCCATGTTGAATGTGATGCGCCCAAAAAAAAATTCCCACACATAAAACGGGTTCTTCATGAGTAATTTCAAAACAAGTGAGTCGAGGAAGCTTAATATTGCGGAATTGTGATTAAATCTATTACGAAAGTGGCTCATTTAGGTTTGAACGGAAATATGCAGGCCATTTCTCTTCAACCAGCCGCATATTGTTTAATAAAAGAAAGTTTCATATAGTCTACATTTGCGGAGGATCCTAGAGAATTTTTACGTAAATCGTTGTGTAAGTCGTTCCGAGCACATATTTTTGACCTTGAGGAACCTTCACTTGCTTACCTAAAACAAGTCAATAATAATCCATGTTTTTTCAATTTAAACACTAACTGAAATATTCACAGTTATCCTCGTAGAATCCAGTCCAAATACACACCTAGAATTCTTAAATATTTTGCACGAATCGCACTCGAGTCTGAAGATGATGAATCAGGTCGTCCGGATAGCCACGAGTTCAAGGGGTAAACGACCGCTACACGTGGCAAAAAGATAGGGGTTGGCTACCGCCAAACAACTATTAATTAGCACATTTCGAAAGGGTAAATATGGCGACTAACGGAATTTTTCGGGTTGGTAACGCTACGTGGAACCGAAAGTGGCACTTGGGTACTCGTAACTGCAACAACAACAGGTAAAGTCGACGCGGAGAATGTGGTCGTAATGGAGGGGGACACGGACAAGGTACCCTGTGGTGCTCAGGTGTCGACTTTACCGTGATTTCAACGATGCGGTAAGTCAGCAACCAACAAGAATAAGGACTCAAAATTTCATATTTCTCATCGTACATATTATGACAATATTTCTGCAACGACTACGTCAAATTATACTTCCAAGCATTTTGATACTGAACCAAAAACATTGGAAGCACAAATTTTGGTCCTCCTTCTATATACGAATAATTTACATTTTTACATTCACCGAAGGTATTCGGAGAATGTCCGAGACAACCTCTCCTAGGTCACTGACGTATGTCGAAATGTCTACCTGTCCCGGTAAATGGTATGTCGATAGAATTTTCTATCTTTTCTTGAATATGACTCATGAAGACATTTTTCTAAAGAAAAAATCTTATTTATGTTTGTATCTGCAATTGAAGCAAATTTTTATTACCACTAGGTGTTCTTATTCTAGCTCACATTTTCCAGTCAGCGCCATCTGCATCGTATTATAAGAAAATTTTCATTGCGACCATCGCAATCGATGTATGGTTTCAAGTTATTTCGGATAAATTTACGACAGGTGGCGCCCAAAACTAGTAGTATCTTTAAACAGTAATTTTTTGTCTGTAATAATAAACTAAACTATCCTTTGGACAGGTGTTTCCCTTTCAAATTTGTCTACGTACGAATTCTGAATTTCCTGAAACTTTATCAATCAATTTACTAAATTGATAGTTAAAAGAATTCATTGTATTTAGGTAGAGCATTTTAATTTTGATTAAATAGAAGACAATTGATGGCTAAAATTAATTAATTTCAAAGTTTTTAAAATGGAAGATAAAAAATTATTTAAAACGAAACAAGGGATGTGATATAATATACTATACATATTGAGGGGGAAAACAATGAATTCAATAAATGATTCACCGAGTATCAAATTGGCAATGAGCTTGCTACTACACGGGCTAACCGAAAACCGATTTTCTGTTGAATTTTGATTACAACACAAATGATTTAAAACGTGAGATTACATTTTAGCCACTAGTTTCATTAGATTTGGTATACTGCGTGACAAAAAAAGGATCGCATAACCTGCGTCTAATGCCTCAAAATTTTTAATTAACCGGAATGTAAAAAAAAATCTTCTAAATAACAGTTGTTCAGCAAACGATTCGCGATATTTCTATAGACAAAAAATAGTTTGGTTTTATTGCATTTGGTTGTTATAGAAACCAACTTTTTTAGCGGTAGTTTTTTCATTATGATCTGAACGAGTAACTCTTTCACTTTACAATACTATATTAAAATTTTAATATGATTACTTAAAATGATGATAAAAATGTTTTTCAAAAAAAAATTATTTCTTTTAACTTTATTTCAAAACATATTTAATATTATTTGAACAATAAAAGTTGAAACGTGCAAACAAATAACATTCTTAAGCCTTAAGATGTTCAAAATGCCCGTCATTATGCATGAAACAATGCCCAAGTCGATTTCTAAACGCTTAGATATTATTTACGAGAAATTCTGCTGATATGGCCCGAATTTGATCTCAAGTTCTTTGTCTTAAAGTTTCAATATTGTTTGCTCGATTAACGTAAATTTTATTTTATAAATATTCTTACAGAAAAAATATAACAGGGTTAAATCAAGTGATTATGCAAGTCATTTCATGGTAGTTCGTCTACCTATTCAGCGTTCTGAAAATTATTGATTTAAGTATTCCCGAACATTTATAAAGTAATATAGTGCGGCTCCATCTTGCTGGAATCATACTTCTTAACTAATTCCATTATTTGAACACAGAACAGGGGTTTGCAAGAAGGAATAATAAGATTCCTTAGAAGATTCAAATATTTCTCCGAGTTTAAATTTCTAAAAGATCCAATTATACGCTTTTCAAGTTTACTAGCCCAAACATTAAGTTTTTGAGGATTTTGATTTCAGACTTGTCGATGTTAATGAGGATTCTGATCTAACTAATTACGGCAAGTATGTCTATTAATAAGAACACTAAAATGGAATGTAGCTTCGTCTGAAAATAAGATACTAGTTGCAAAATTATTATTCTTATAGCATTTCACCATCATCAGCTTACAAAATTTAACCCTTTCATCGAAGCCATCTTTAGTTAATTATTAAACCAATTTTATTTTATAAGGGTATCTATTTTTAACTGATTGGTCAGATATATTATGCGTAGTTGCCAATTGTGTAGATGCTTGTATAAGGATTTCTTGCACTAATTACAAGACATCCATAGCTTTATCTTACTCCGATTGTCGTTTTAGATTTAACAAATGTAACGACGTGCCTAACGCCACCAGTTTATCGAAATTGCTTTGCCCTGTAATTATTTTGCTTACTATTGATTGGTTTATTGGAATTCTATTAGACTGAAAATAAAATTATATTTATTATTATATTATTATTTAATTATTTTTATCCTTTTTTCTCTATAATCGCTCATTATTAAGATTTCAATTCTGTGCTTCTCACTTAAATAAGCTTGTTCTAAAGAAAAATGACATTTCTTTTGACTTAAATGTCATTAGATCGGCTAGTACCTACTTAATTCAAATTTCTAATTAATTTTACTTTTTGTTAGTAAGAATTAACTTTAAACGTATTTTTGTAACTTTTTTATACAGCGTGTCAATTTGAAAAATGAATGTCAATGAAAAAAATGAATCCCCTTAATAACTTTGAAACTATATCGTCGGCAAAATGACAAAGGGGCGTATCTACAAATTTTAATATTTTGAATTACCTTCATTTCAGATTCTATAATACGCGTTATACTCACTTTAGATACCTTATCACAAGTTGTAATGCCTCTACGAAGTCCATTGCATTAGAAGCGCAAGCAAAAACAAAAAAAAAGAACTCATCTGCTACACCTGAGAACTTTTAATGGTTGACATCTCGAAACAAGGATTTTGCAGTTACGTCCCTCTGTCATTTTGCCGACGATATATTATTTTAAAATTTCCAAAAACACGTCAATTGAGATATTGCGTGGAAGATTTAAATATTAAATTTGAATAGGATTATGACCCCAGCCATGCCAACTTTAAAATTTCAAATGGCACCACCTATCATGTGATACCTCAAATTGAATATTTCAAACCTGTATGTAGAGGTGTTTTTGGATTAAAATTTGTCGATTAGTTTTTAAGAAAAAAAAAACAGCAAATAGCCAAAAATTCAAAAATAATTTTTTATTTGCGAAAACTAATCGACGAATTTTAATCCAAGTGCACCCCTAAATACAGGTTTGAAATACCTTCAATTTGAGGTATTACATGATAGGTGGTGTCATTTGAAATTCCAAAGTTGTGGTGACTGGGGGCGAGGGGGTGCGTCAAATCCTATTCAATTCTAATATTTAAATTTTCCCATGGATATCTCAATTAACGTGTTTTTGGAAATTTTAAAATGTGATTCATTTTCAAATTGACACACTGAAAAGAATATTCAAATTTTAAGGTGTTGTAAGGCGAAAAATATACTCATTCTGATAGTACTGAAAAACTAGTGTTTTGTTTAAAAAACAAAGCTAGTTTCTATAGCAACCACATATAAGACCAAAATATTTCTTGTCAATAGAAATATGGCGAATAATTTAATAAATAACTTTTGTCAAGAGCATTTCTCCATATGTAGGTTAATTCAAAAGTTACAGTACTTTATTTTTTCACCACACTGTATATATAAAGTAGATGTAATATACAATAATTATTAATTTGAAATGAAAAAGAAATACTTTTAAGTGTTCCTTCGATTGCATATAGAAACAGTAGTTAAAAAAATAGGTTGCCTTGGGGCTTCTTTATGAGCAACAGGTGCATTCGTTGTTGAATGCATACACAAAAGAACAAATGCGCGACATTAGCTACCAACAACAAGACACTTTGCAGTTTGTATTAGATCGAATCAATATGTCCTGTAACAAGGTTCTTCTTGTATATTATATGCTTCGGCAGATGCGTAAAATTTCAATGGAAAAGAAACAATTTTACTCAAGTTACGCAATTTTTAACAGTCTTCGTATCTTTTATTAGTTCCGTGATCCCCATACATAAACACAAATTTGTCACACCCGTCTTCAAGTCTGCCCAATTGAGGTGCGTCATAAAGATCAAAATTATTCGATCTAAATTTAGAAAATCATAGTTGACATTTACGCATATCTAATTCTCTCTTATAAGCGTCACAAATGTTGCATTGTAGATCTTTTAAAATTATATAACATACAATAATTGTATTCGGAATAATTCCGAATGTGAACTCTTGTGGATTTTCTCTATACTTTAATATGTATTAACCCAAATGATATTTTCGATAAAACAGTTTATACGAGATATGTAAAAGAAGATAATTATACCAAGTGTCCTACGGGAAAGAGCCATTAGAAATATTGGAAATACTATAAATAGCAAGGTTACGAAAATTTGGTAGTTTAATAGGAGTCTTGCAGTCAACTGAAATATTTTCTATGACGTCACACTTCCGGTTGTACCAGAAGTCAAAAGTTGTTTTCTGTTTTTAAATCGAATACCCTATATGTATATTATTAGATTTTTGAAAACTACATTAAATTTAAATTCAAGCTTATTAATAGATTGACATTTTTAGAATCCATATTTTTCGAGATATACAATTAAATGTCGAAAATGATAGATGAAGATGTTTGTATAATTAAAAATTTTAATCAAATGTAAAAGTATTTTGTATTTCTTTTTCCTTACAATACAGTAGAAGATTTATATTTTGGTTTACTTACAAGCTTTTCTTAATACTTTCTACAGGATGTACAAAAAAGTAGAGGAAACTTCAACATCCAAAACGATCAAAATTGAAAATTTTCAAATGGAACCGTATTATTATTTTGAGGTATTATTATAAGACTATGTTGAAAAAGAGCTTATATTCAGATTTAATTATCCACAGTGAAGTTGCATGGTTGTTGTGTAATTTCGTTTTGCAACTTTATGTCAGGAATTGAGCAAGCCTAATACTCGATAGATAATATCAAAATATTATTACTTATCGTACGGGTTTTCAGATCAATCACGAACACACTTTTTACTTTTATTTTACTTTAGCGTGGGGAATTGTAGCTCATAAATAATAAAATAAAGTTAAACAATAAACATAAACAATAAATACTTTATTTGGAACAAAAAAAAATGAAAAAAATAAAGCACTTATTGTTTAAATTTATTTTTATTACTTATGGCTATAATTACCCACGCTAAAGTAAAATAAAAGTAAAAGTGTGCCTGTGGGTATATACAGGGTGATTCACGTAGCCCGTTCATTAGGAAATTTTTGACTCCCTACTATCGTAACCTAATGAAATTTGATTTAATCGATCATTCTGAATCAAAGTAAAATATTTTATATGTATACGACATATACTATATCATTAGAAAAACGCATCTATACATTTTATAGATACTAAGTTAGATTTCTAATGATAAACAGTCTAATACAGAATTACTCTAAAATGAAGTGACTTTGTGCCATACCCAATTTTTGCATTTTTTAACATTCTGTGTGTAGAGCTACAAAAATCGGGCATGATACAATCCTGTATAGTACATAGAATTGCGCTGTTCCCGATTCTTGCGCCATTTTGCACAGGGTGTTAAAAAATATAAAAATTGGGTATGGTACAATCTCATCCCATATAGCACAATGTCACTTTGTTTTACGGTAGTTTTCTATATTACCCCTTAATAAACATTTCATAACGTTTGAAGACATTAGAAAATATTTCTTTTAATGTTTTTTTGTTTTTTTTTTTGTTGTATAATACAAATATTTCTGGATAACTATGGATATTATGATTTATCTGTCCTATTGGTTTAAAAAACCCACATTATTCAATCATTCTTCTCGAAATCATCAATTTGTTAAATAAACTCCACACCAATATACATTTACCCGCAAATAGAGAAATATCTTTGGAATAAAGCACGTATTATTGCCATTTAAACATTTTAAAAATTAGAAAATAGTACGATTATTATTTTACATAAAGCTATAAGTCAGACGTAGCAAATCGTTCTACACTCGCTTGCCAATAGTTTTACATTTTTATGTTCTTGCAATGCTGTCGTGCTGAAAGGAAATTTTGATAAGCAAAAAACAGTGTAACACGCATGCAATGGATTTAACACTACTGCTACATGGCTCTACTTTATGTAATTTCTAAATTCAGTTATTCTTTAAATTACACGGTAGATATGTACGTTCTTTGACAAATATACTGTATAAAATGGGGTACAGAATTTAAAATATAACATTTTCAACATGAAATGAAAATATAAAATTATAATTGAGATTTTAAAAATGTTCGTTCATTATTGTGATATCTTTTAAATTATAAATAGTAGATATGCCACAGCAATCATAATGCAACTTTAACAGAAATAATTTAAAAACGTTTAAGTTAAGGACTATATAAATCAATGAATATGTCTACTGAAAATTCAACAACTACAGTTATATGTTGTTTTTTCATCCAATAGAGCCGGTATTGTTGTACCAGAAAATTTCTTTTCGGAAAGAGTAGTTGTATTACATTAAGAAGTAATAAGCAAGCATTTGTTTTACATATTTTTTAACAAATTATTTGCAACTATTTTTTTACAGCTTTCATCTTCTTAGGGTGCCGTCTCCTCACGAAGGTTAGCAGTTATTAATGCTATTCTGTTTTCTGATGTTGATGCTGTAAACAGGTCTATAAAACTACATAGTAAAATGATACAATAGTACCGTTCTCGTAAGTTTCTCAGCCATTTATGTACATCTTCTTTCAACAGATTTCCTTCAATCTTTCCCAAAGCCTTTTCAAACGTTTTAAACAGTTTATGTTTCCACGTTTGCGGACAAATGTATTTAGTAGATCTGGACTAGACTTAATATATTCATCCACTCACTCTTTTAACTTTTCGCATTATCTACAATCTTTGGTTTGTACTAGGTGATTACAAAAGTTCATGCTCGATTTTATTAATTAGAGTAAAAACAGTTTTTTGGCAAAATATATTTTTTTTATATATGTATTGTACGTCAATATACGTACTTGCAGACACTTTGTATNTATATCGTCGGCAAAATGACAAAGGGGCGTATCTACAAATTTTAATATTTTGAATTACCTTCATTTCAGATTCTATAATACGCGTTATACTCACTTTAGATACCTTATCACAAGTTGTAATGCCTCTACGAAGTCCATTGCATTAGAAGCGCAAGCAAAAACAAAAAAAAAGAACTCATCTGCTACACCTGAGAACTTTTAATGGTTGACATCTCGAAACAAGGATTTTGCAGTTACGTCCCTCTGTCATTTTGCCGACGATATATTATTTTAAAATTTCCAAAAACACGTCAATTGAGATATTGCGTGGAAGATTTAAATATTAAATTTGAATAGGATTATGACCCCAGCCATGCCAACTTTAAAATTTCAAATGGCACCACCTATCATGTGATACCTCAAATTGAATATTTCAAACCTGTATGTAGAGGTGTTTTTGGATTAAAATTTGTCGATTAGTTTTTAAGAAAAAAAAAACAGCAAATAGCCAAAAATTCAAAAATAATTTTTTATTTGCGAAAACTAATCGACGAATTTTAATCCAAGTGCACCCCTAAATACAGGTTTGAAATACCTTCAATTTGAGGTATTACATGATAGGTGGTGTCATTTGAAATTCCAAAGTTGTGGTGACTGGGGGCGAGGGGGTGCGTCAAATCCTATTCAATTCTAATATTTAAATTTTCCCATGGATATCTCAATTAACGTGTTTTTGGAAATTTTAAAATGTGATTCATTTTCAAATTGACACACTGAAAAGAATATTCAAATTTTAAGGTGTTGTAAGGCGAAAAATATACTCATTCTGATAGTACTGAAAAACTAGTGTTTTGTTTAAAAAACAAAGCTAGTTTCTATAGCAACCACATATAAGACCAAAATATTTCTTGTCAATAGAAATATGGCGAATAATTTAATAAATAACTTTTGTCAAGAGCATTTCTCCATATGTAGGTTAATTCAAAAGTTACAGTACTTTATTTTTTCACCACACTGTATATATAAAGTAGATGTAATATACAATAATTATTAATTTGAAATGAAAAAGAAATACTTTTAAGTGTTCCTTCGATTGCATATAGAAACAGTAGTTAAAAAAATAGGTTGCCTTGGGGCTTCTTTATGAGCAACAGGTGCATTCGTTGTTGAATGCATACACAAAAGAACAAATGCGCGACATTAGCTACCAACAACAAGACACTTTGCAGTTTGTATTAGATCGAATCAATATGTCCTGTAACAAGGTTCTTCTTGTATATTATATGCTTCGGCAGATGCGTAAAATTTCAATGGAAAAGAAACAATTTTACTCAAGTTACGCAATTTTTAACAGTCTTCGTATCTTTTATTAGTTCCGTGATCCCCATACATAAACACAAATTTGTCACACCCGTCTTCAAGTCTGCCCAATTGAGGTGCGTCATAAAGATCAAAATTATTCGATCTAAATTTAGAAAATCATAGTTGACATTTACGCATATCTAATTCTCTCTTATAAGCGTCACAAATGTTGCATTGTAGATCTTTTAAAATTATATAACATACAATAATTGTATTCGGAATAATTCCGAATGTGAACTCTTGTGGATTTTCTCTATACTTTAATATGTATTAACCCAAATGATATTTTCGATAAAACAGTTTATACGAGATATGTAAAAGAAGATAATTATACCAAGTGTCCTACGGGAAAGAGCCATTAGAAATATTGGAAATACTATAAATAGCAAGGTTACGAAAATTTGGTAGTTTAATAGGAGTCTTGCAGTCAACTGAAATATTTTCTATGACGTCACACTTCCGGTTGTACCAGAAGTCAAAAGTTGTTTTCTGTTTTTAAATCGAATACCCTATATGTATATTATTAGATTTTTGAAAACTACATTAAATTTAAATTCAAGCTTATTAATAGATTGACATTTTTAGAATCCATATTTTTCGAGATATACAATTAAATGTCGAAAATGATAGATGAAGATGTTTGTATAATTAAAAATTTTAATCAAATGTAAAAGTATTTTGTATTTCTTTTTCCTTACAATACAGTAGAAGATTTATATTTTGGTTTACTTACAAGCTTTTCTTAATACTTTCTACAGGATGTACAAAAAAGTAGAGGAAACTTCAACATCCAAAACGATCAAAATTGAAAATTTTCAAATGGAACCGTATTATTATTTTGAGGTATTATTATAAGACTATGTTGAAAAAGAGCTTATATTCAGATTTAATTATCCACAGTGAAGTTGCATGGTTGTTGTGTAATTTCGTTTTGCAACTTTATGTCAGGAATTGAGCAAGCCTAATACTCGATAGATAATATCAAAATATTATTACTTATCGTACGGGTTTTCAGATCAATCACGAACACACTTTTTACTTTTATTTTACTTTAGCGTGGGGAATTGTAGCTCATAAATAATAAAATAAAGTTAAACAATAAACATAAACAATAAATACTTTATTTGGAACAAAAAAAAATGAAAAAAATAAAGCACTTATTGTTTAAATTTATTTTTATTACTTATGGCTATAATTACCCACGCTAAAGTAAAATAAAAGTAAAAGTGTGCCTGTGGGTATATACAGGGTGATTCACGTAGCCCGTTCATTAGGAAATTTTTGACTCCCTACTATCGTAACCTAATGAAATTTGATTTAATCGATCATTCTGAATCAAAGTAAAATATTTTATATGTATACGACATATACTATATCATTAGAAAAACGCATCTATACATTTTATAGATACTAAGTTAGATTTCTAATGATAAACAGTCTAATACAGAATTACTCTAAAATGAAGTGACTTTGTGCCATACCCAATTTTTGCATTTTTTAACATTCTGTGTGTAGAGCTACAAAAATCGGGCATGATACAATCCTGTATAGTACATAGAATTGCGCTGTTCCCGATTCTTGCGCCATTTTGCACAGGGTGTTAAAAAATATAAAAATTGGGTATGGTACAATCTCATCCCATATAGCACAATGTCACTTTGTTTTACGGTAGTTTTCTATATTACCCCTTAATAAACATTTCATAACGTTTGAAGACATTAGAAAATATTTCTTTTAATGTTTTTTTGTTTTTTTTTTTGTTGTATAATACAAATATTTCTGGATAACTATGGATATTATGATTTATCTGTCCTATTGGTTTAAAAAACCCACATTATTCAATCATTCTTCTCGAAATCATCAATTTGTTAAATAAACTCCACACCAATATACATTTACCCGCAAATAGAGAAATATCTTTGGAATAAAGCACGTATTATTGCCATTTAAACATTTTAAAAATTAGAAAATAGTACGATTATTATTTTACATAAAGCTATAAGTCAGACGTAGCAAATCGTTCTACACTCGCTTGCCAATAGTTTTACATTTTTATGTTCTTGCAATGCTGTCGTGCTGAAAGGAAATTTTGATAAGCAAAAAACAGTGTAACACGCATGCAATGGATTTAACACTACTGCTACATGGCTCTACTTTATGTAATTTCTAAATTCAGTTATTCTTTAAATTACACGGTAGATATGTACGTTCTTTGACAAATATACTGTATAAAATGGGGTACAGAATTTAAAATATAACATTTTCAACATGAAATGAAAATATAAAATTATAATTGAGATTTTAAAAATGTTCGTTCATTATTGTGATATCTTTTAAATTATAAATAGTAGATATGCCACAGCAATCATAATGCAACTTTAACAGAAATAATTTAAAAACGTTTAAGTTAAGGACTATATAAATCAATGAATATGTCTACTGAAAATTCAACAACTACAGTTATATGTTGTTTTTTCATCCAATAGAGCCGGTATTGTTGTACCAGAAAATTTCTTTTCGGAAAGAGTAGTTGTATTACATTAAGAAGTAATAAGCAAGCATTTGTTTTACATATTTTTTAACAAATTATTTGCAACTATTTTTTTACAGCTTTCATCTTCTTAGGGTGCCGTCTCCTCACGAAGGTTAGCAGTTATTAATGCTATTCTGTTTTCTGATGTTGATGCTGTAAACAGGTCTATAAAACTACATAGTAAAATGATACAATAGTACCGTTCTCGTAAGTTTCTCAGCCATTTATGTACATCTTCTTTCAACAGATTTCCTTCAATCTTTCCCAAAGCCTTTTCAAACGTTTTAAACAGTTTATGTTTCCACGTTTGCGGACAAATGTATTTAGTAGATCTGGACTAGACTTAATATATTCATCCACTCACTCTTTTAACTTTTCGCATTATCTACAATCTTTGGTTTGTACTAGGTGATTACAAAAGTTCATGCTCGATTTTATTAATTAGAGTAAAAACAGTTTTTTGGCAAAATATATTTTTTTTATATATGTATTGTACGTCAATATACGTACTTGCAGACACTTTGTATACTAACTACTGTAGGTAACTTTGTTCATTTTTAAACAAAATATATTTTTTTGTAAATGAAGAACAAAAAAGAGAATTTATGACAATTTATGTTATACGAATTTTGTAAGGGAGTAAGTATTGGGACTACATAAAAAAAAACATTTCGGACATGTACTAAGATCATATTCTTGATCTTCGTACTGTTAAAAAAGGGTTTATCAAATTTCAAAATGGATGTTTTTTTTACAAAATGAACACCATTCTTCTAATGTTGATAATAATGTTGTGTGTGTTTAGATAGAAATACAAAAAAAAATGAAAATATTTTAGAGAACATACTCTGACGATATTTATTAGTATTTATATTTAACTCTACCCTGAGTAAGGGAGTAGGGGATTTCTATACTAAATTACGGACCATTATATTATTTATTCGGCAATAATCTGCTGACTTGTCAACTTTTCTTATTAAGATCTATAGACCCTCTGTAATTTGGCTACTTTAAGCTTAAATAAGTTCAAACATGATAATAATGATATGTAAGCATATATTTAGGGTGGAGTGCCTACAAGGAAATTTTTTGGATCATGTTCACTTTGGGCAGAATTGGACTTGTAAAATTTAATCTTAAAACAAAAATGTGCGAAATTTACCATTCGAAAAGCAAAAAGTTTTTCATTTCTCCTACTTGGATTGAAACGGTAGCGATTTTAATTTTTACCCAACCACCTGAATCAATTCGTTTATCTTTAATAGTTAAGATTTTATTTTAAAACTAAAAAAATGTGTCTCATTTTAAACGCAAATGGATAGGTCCAAGGATTTGCTTCTTCAACATTTGCCGTAGAAGAAAAACTTCTAAATCGTTAAAGGAATATTCATCCACGCCTAAGTGCTGTATTTTGTAAACATCACGTTTCGCTCACAATTCCGGTGAGCATTATCATAGAAGAGGTACAGGCCGCATTGACGTCATTGACTACCTCATCTTCGGTGGGATTAATTTTTTTAACGTTACTATTCAGCATTTATAAATTTTATTGGTAACAAAATTAAAACATTTCTGTTACACAACAAAATAAGATGTTCTATAGCCAACATAAATGATATTCTCATTTTAAATAAATGCAAACTTCTCTGTTATCAATTGATTGAAATCGAAGAAGTGTTTTAACAGTAGTAATAATTACATTTTTTTATGTTTAAATCAATTACACAGTAAATTTAATAATTTTTGGGTTACTTATCGATGATTAATAGTTAATAGAGGATGTGCACTCACAATATCTCATTATGTTCATTTTAAACTGTCAACAATAATAAATTTGATCAAAATCAAAGTGCACTTCGTTTTAGGATCATTCCCGCTCCCACCTTAAACAACTTAATACCGAACCTCTTTTAATCGTTAAATCTTATTAGCAAGAGCCAACACTCGTAAAAATACCCCATAATAATAAAACTTCTCGTTTCGCAATTACGTATCGAAAAGAACCGTTATTCCGGATCTAATCGTACCTAATAATCATTAAAAACTTTATCTGGGCACCGTAATGAAAATATATCAAATGTTTTAATTATCCCTCAAATATAATTTAGATCCAAAACGGCTCTTCGCAGTACAAACTGTAAATCGTATCGATATATCGTTCCAGTTTGTCTTGGGGAAAAAAAATATAACGATAGTTGATGGGTACTCAGTACCTAGTAGTAGCAGTATAGTACCTATTACCTTAAAAGCGTACCAAAAAGTAGCGGGGGGAGGCCTAACGTGAATCGTTGTGCGTGTCCGGCGAAGAAATCGCGCTTGAAACTTCGGCAAGATCGGTACTGAACCTGAGTTCGAAAAATAAAAACATTTTTTTTGTGATCTCTTGATTTTTCTGTAACGACATTGGATTAATTTTTTCAAGTTTACAATGGGGACTGATAATTTTTAAAAAAGTTTGGATAACAGTAAGTATTTTTTAAGTACCATTTTACATAAATTTGTACAAAAGTATATAATAAAGTAATATTGTTTACGCTTGTCTTTAGTTAAACAAAAAAAAAATGAGTTATTAAATAATATTTTCTAAGAGGGCCTTTGAACGTTACACTCTATTTCTTTAATTAAAACTCGTATTATTGATATAACTCGTTCATTTTTACCTATTATTACTAGATTTGTACTGTTAGGTTTTCGCATTGTTCATAAAACTTACACCTATAAATTTAAAAATTGATTTTTAAAACTTTAATGTACAAAAGTACAGTTATAAAAAATAAATGAGGCACAATTTTATCATCTTTAATTTGTTCAACTTTAACATAAATGTTGAAAAATTACGGCCGCGCCGATCACGAATTTCGTTTCGATTCGGTGCTTTTTATGTAAATTTTCTCTTTCTCTTCGTCGCATTTAAATATTTATAATGATAAGTAGACTGGGAAGGTACCTATTGGTAGACGCGCAGAAAAACAATTGCCAATTTTTCGACCTGTTTTCTGACAATTTAACACTATATCGACTGTTTAAGACTGAATCAAATTGAATTGTATTTAAAGTATGGTTTAGATGCAAATATAATTTAATTAACATCTCAATACACAATAGGAATTTTATAATATATATATTAATTGTTATTACTGTATAACATGCAGTAATACTTAATATAATTTCATATTCATTGAAAAGATTAATTTTCAAAATAGAAGAATTTGCTTTTACCTTATACGCAACACATAGGATATATAACACTGTGTTGGTCAAAAGTTTGAAGTTTTAAAGTTTTAAGTTTAAAAAAGGTTAAAATATAAAAAATTAAGATTGTTTATTTTTAATATAATTGTTTCATATACAGGATGAGTCAGTTGATAATAGCATAATTTCAACAATCGATAGAAGAAGTTATTTTAAAATAAAAATTTTATATAAACATATTATATATTGAAAACGGCTCAGTTTTTGAAATATGGGGTGGTAGATTTAACGTTTATTTTAATTTTTTTAAATAAACCACGCAAATATTAAAATAATGCAATAAAATTTAATATTCTAATGTTTCGTATAGTGCTCCATTCAGATCTGTTCAAAATTTTGTCAACTTTACAGAGGGCACCACATGCAACATATTATTAAATCAAATTATGAGAACTTTTTGTGCTTCTGTGTATCAACCTTATTGTTAAAGAAATCGATTANAATTTCCGAATGTTTTTTTATTGATATGTTTCCGTTTATGATGGCATTGAATATAATTATCAACTGAGTTCTCAGTTTTATCCGGTAAAATTTTGTATCTATTAAAGCCACGTTTTATCATACTTCAAATTTGTGAAAATTTTAAATTCTGGCTGCAATTTAATGACAAATTATGACAATCATAAAAAGTACATGCGTATTAATGTTATACTTGATTCTTTTATAACTAATGAATTGTGTATTTCTCTAAGCAGCACGTTCAAAATTTTATTAAGGAATCTGAAAGTCCTATTAATTTGTTTTCAAATGACGTTTGCATTCCTATGCTTAAATCTTAAAGATTCAAAAATAAGGATACTTTTTTGATTACATCTGGTTTTTCCGAAAAATAACACAAGTATACATGGTTTTGGACCTGAGCAACCAAAAGTGTTTTTAAAGTAATTTATAGCGTTAAATCCGAATCAAAAAGTCAAAAAGTTGACCGAAATTTATAAACTTGTGTAATCATGACGATAATTAAAAGTCGTTGGAGTTGTTTCGATAATTTCATCATATTAAAAATAAAAAAAAATGTAGTTAGATGTTTCTAAATTTTTGTACACCCTGTAGAGAAACTTATTAATTAAATGTGTTTCTAATTATGTTATTTTTAGAATATTTATTAATGTATTTTTGGAAGTAACTGGAATTTTTTAGCAAAGTATATTATACAAATCCACTTTCAAATTTCATTTTATCGAATTGGGCTATTCAAAAATTCCACAAATTCTAATTAATTATTTATTATGTACTATGTACAATCGGTTCACGTATTTTAATTATTTTCATATAAATTAAGAAAAATCAATTCAATTACTCTGCATAGAACGTACACCATAATATTATAGATAGACTGTAATTGCAAATGCTACGAATAAGGAATTAATCGAAAACTTTATTGATTATTTAGATTGTTTTCGGTATTTTGGAATATTGACCTACTCGTACTATGCATCTGACACCGACTAACTGAATTTTTAATTGACACAAATCCTAAAGATGAAATAATATTTAACTGTCGAAGAATACTAGGACCATATGGCGATAAGCGCCGTTCTCATCGGGTCAACATTTTTTGTTTTTAGGTGATTAACTGTTCAGCACAAATTGTGGGTTGTCTATCTGTTAATTTAATTCAAATCCAGCAGATTTCCTACGCCACAAAAAGTACCCGGATACATTGTATATCAAAGATGTTAGAATTAATCTTAATGGCAATGGGTAATTTATTCTCAAGTAAACTGAGAATAGCAAATATGCAAGTTTACAACTAGATATATCGAGTTTTGTATACTATTTTTCCTAATACTGTAATGGAAAATCCAGCTTAAGACGCCCTCAATAAAAATATATATGTATATTTTGAATTAATTTGTCTCGAAAACGTTGGATTATTTCGATTTGTTAGATTTAATATTTTTCTTTTGGGCTAATTATGTTATTAACATGGGTTACTGGGTCTTTTTTAATTCAAAAATATATTATGAATAAGTTATAAAATGCGCAAATTTACCTCCATTTCATCAATTTCTGTTAAAAACTTGTAATAACTTGTATTTTTAAATGACGCTGTAATTGTTTGTAAATATTTATGTTATAAAGCAACCGATTTATTTTAAGAAAGTAGAAGTATGAGACAATCTAAGTAATAAATTTAAAATTAACGGGTTACTTAACAGTACGTATATTGTATCTTTCAAATTTTGTTTACCACTGCCTCAGAGAACTGCTATTTAATTATGCTTTAGCAAAAACTTATACAAAGTGCGCGTTTTTTACCTCATCAGAAGGATCTTACAAACTGTAAGAGATACATATGAAGTTAGATGGATTTGGGTAAAATGGCATAATTTTCAAATTGACAATGATGCCGATATTTTCGGAAACATTTTAAACATATACATATACAGGATGTTTGGTTCACCGATGCAGTTCCGAAAGAGGTTATTAGATATGATAATTTTGAACAAATATAACCCAGTATATCTATTTACAAAGTGTTGTTGTTTCTCAGTTATTAGCATTTTAAAATTTAATTATTCTATTAAGCCAATGACAATATATATGAAGTTCTGTGGGTTTTTTTTGTTTTCGAAAACTTTTGTTGCAGATCTTGTAACGCTTCCATAAAAAACATAGTATGATAAAGTTTTTAAACGCAAATGGGAACATAATATGTTATAAAATACTATAATATTGTTATGGTATTTTTTAAAACAACATAAATGAATTTCTTCTTAATTTAATATATTCGGCTGGACTTATTTATGCTTATTATTAATATTCTATCGTTCCGTATACTCTATTGTTATTTTATACAGTTGATTTGGTCATGTATAATTACGTACAAAATATTGTATAAAAAAATAATAAATAAATAAATAAAATAATTTAAATCTTGAAATGCTAATATCTGATAAACAGCAACACTTTGTATATGGGTATATTGGATCAAATTTGTTCAAAATCATCATGTCTACTATCCTCTTTCGGATATACATTGGTGAATTAAATACCCTGTATAATTATTAATCTCACTTTATATTGTAATAAACTTTAAAGAAGTTCCTGAAACGAATAGAATAAAATAAGGTATTTTTTTTAAGCACGAAGAGTACAGAAAAGGATTTTTCCAAATGTGTCCTAAATGACATACATCCTGGCATAAAAAAGTTTTTACGGTTTAAACGTGCCCTAGTAGTCGCTTGTGGTGCCCTCTAGAACATACAATAAAATCAAGAAATTTGTATTTCTCATTCATAAAAACCCCCGAATATGAAATTTCGTGAAATTATCTCGAGGCGATTGAATATATTAAAAGAAATATAACTTATTTTTTTCATTTTGACACCCTGTATTCCAGTTTAGCTAAATCGACTTATTTTGAGCCGCACTGTATCTAGCAGAGCGTTGTAAATACCTTTTAGAAACACTCTGTATAAGAATTATTTAATAACATGTATTTAACTTATTTCTTCTATTTAAGATAAAAAAATGAACAGATGGGTCAATCCTTAAAGCACTTGTTTTGTATTCGAATACTGTTTTCAGCTTCACTCTAATTATTTTGGCAGCCATAATTGATTCAAAATACTTCCTTTCCCTGAGTGATTTTTTGAATATATGATCATGCAATAAATATTTAATGAGTAAATGATAATATTAATACATAATTGATCAAATTAAAAACTACTTAACAGACTTTTGCAGTTGTTGGTTCTATAAAATTTCGGTCATTTAAAGCAAGTTCTGTTTTGTCATGTGGAAAGAAATTAAAACCATCAACAAGAACTTATGACGCAAATTCCAATTTCTTCACGCTTTTAATGACCTCTTTCAGTTTTTAAATTTGACATTCAACCATAATGATGCAATCTGGTTTTCTGATATTAATCGTATACTTTCTAGAATAGACAAGGTTCAAAAAATACACTATTCCAGTGTGGTTTTAAATAAATTATTTATTCAACAAGATTTAAAAAGAAACAAAAAATCTATACATATACATTAATAAATGGTATTTGTTATTAATAAATCGAACTAAACGTAATAATAATTGTTGTCCGGTGGTTAATTAACAGTGAATTTTTATTGAATGTTGCACGCCTTTATCGACATAAAATTCGTATTCACTGGTGGTCCTTGACTCTAAAGCAACACGATAGGATTCCAGTGCCTGAAAACTGAGTTAACTTAGTTTTTAAAATGTCTTGCAATTGAAATTAATTTTTTCGTAATTAAAGACTTTTCATTTGGAAGATGTTAAGGCTACTATTTTGCCGTTACAATTGGCTGCTCCTACCATGAGGTATGGGAATTGCAAAATTTAGGTCCAGTTTATGTAATATACATGCGTATGTAGATACTTATATAAACTATACATAACCAATCTTACAATCGAATTAATGGAAAATATGTAAAAGTATAGCAATACATTTTTTTTGATTTTCTAAATGTACAACACACTCTAGCCGTGTTTTTTATTTTATAATTGAATATAGTGTTTGCGTCGCTTGTTCTTTTTCTAAGACATACGAGCAATTTAGTTAAAAATAATATCTTGTGATATCCAAATATGGTGACTCTCAATGCGATTGTTAAAACGATTGACCGTCTTTTGTGAAGACTAGGGGAAAATCAATTTACACAACCTTTCTCTTTTCAAACACTTTTAATCAATCTAATATTACTAGAAATATTTCATACTTATTATACTGTGTTTATAAAATAATACGTCCAAATTGATAATTTTGAACAACTCTATAAACCTACGCTGTATGATATCTTTTTAATGATCCTTTTTTTTATAACTAAAATCTTTATATTTACATCTCAGTGTAAAAATCAAAGAATTTTTCAAAAGAAAACTCAAAAATCTTTATCATAAGTAAATCGAAGTGAAAATAGATGAATCAAATTCTTTCTTTTTGGTTTTTGAACAAATTATAAAGAAAAAATTCAATTTTTATTATCTGATTCCTGAAGTACTAAAAATTAAATTATTTCTTCTTCTTTCAAATATGTATATTTTGTTTTTTTATGAATTTTTCTGCGTCTATATGAAAAATCCAAAATTTGTAAGTTAGGCTACTTTTGAAAAGAACTACTCTCAAATAGTAAGTATCGAGAGATGATGTTTATCATCATTACGGAGTGATGAAAGTAAAAACAATTGAAGACCACAGGGGAAAAACCTGTCAAGTATTTTTTATGATTTTTTACAGAAGAGCCAAATTTCAACAAAAAAATCTGTAACTGAAATTAATGTGCCGTTATGTTTATTTTTATCAATTAGACCTGATGTGCATTTATATTATGTTAGAATATGTCTTTCTTAAAATTTAATTCTATGCCATTTCTATTGCATCCCAAACAGACAGAATTAAACATGAAAATACGTGTTATGTCATTAATTCATTTAAGCTAATTTCGCTTATAATTTAGTTATAAGTGAAAACTAAGTGCTAAGCTTTTACTTAAGACTTAGTTTGGATACTAATTTATCTGAAACAAAGTAAATATTTATTTCTATACTTTACCTAATGTATTATTTTAATAGAAGTAATAGGAAGCAGTAGAAAATTGAACAATTTATATTGAATTATGAAACTTTAGAGAAAGAAATATTATTAAAAGACAATTTTTTTAAAGTTATACATAAGCAAATTTCTATTATGCATATAACTTATAACTCTATGGATTTTTCCTCAGAACACTTTTCAAAATTGATAGTACTGAAAAAAGTCTATCGAATTTTCTGAATAAGTTATTTTTAGAAAAAAGTTGATTCAACACGTGTTTTCCTTGTGGTCTTCAATTGGTGACATTTTGACAACCAAATAAAATTTCTGTTAACATTCGTGATAGGTGTTATCTATGTAATANATATTAGAAAGAAAAGATCTAAAATTGAAAAGTTTTAAGAAAGCGTTATTAACATATCGGGTTAAATACTTTTATTTTTAAAATTCGCTTTTACTAATTTTTAGTGATTTTTTTTAGTATAAGACATATTGTTTACGTAATTTACGTATTTTAATTATTTTTTACGTAAAGTTAAATTGTGTCAGAATGTTCTTTACGTTGTTCCAGAGTATCGTGTAAAAAGCCATAAAACTGATCTCATAAAACTAAGAAACTATACATATAGAGTGTCTCAGAGTGACATCCATAGAACGTTACCGGAACAAATTTATGTGAATATCTCGGTTACCAATTTTGCATGTAACACTTCTCGATCTGACCTTTCCTTTTTCCATTATTGATGTGCCATCTCTTTCACTTCACGAAATTCTGACCTGAAAATTTAACTTGTCTGTCCCAAATCCGAAATTATACGTACCTTGAACCGTTTTGAACAGCGGGATTCTTGAAAACTTAATCGCAAACGGCTATGGAATCACTCGGTTAAGGTCGTTTCGAATAACGGGAAACCGCGTTTGTAATTATCCTTTTTCGAAACCTCTCACTTTGTCTAATCTGGTTTTCTCGATGAAGATAAGAAACGTGACAGGAAAATTGTGCAAGAATGTTTTTCAAAATATTATAAATTAAAAGAAGAATAGAGGGAATTATTTATTATTTATTGCACAGCATCTGCCGCTTGCCATATTTAACAACAATTACATCTATTATTATTATTATTATTATTATATTCGTTGGTTGGGTCAAACGTATGTTTAAGTCGTCCCATTTTACGCTTTGATATTTAATTACGCGCTATACCATTGGTAGTATTATAAAACGTTAATTAAAAAAGCAACGGTACCGTTTCTAGGAGTTTAGGTACTGGATTTATAATTGTTAACAGCATTTTGCAGATACGCACTATACATCGAAATAGTACACGCGTGTTTTATCTGAAAAGATACGGTTTTCACCGTGTTACCGTTTCTTTTTGAGCCTCTTTTATGGGAGTAAGTGGTGCTTGTTTATGGGTTCGGAGAAGAAAATGCAAGCGATCAGTGACTGGAATACTGACCATTACTCTATTTGGATTTATTTAAACTGGTACCGGTAGATTGAATTGAAGAAAAATATTTGTCTTTAATCAAATCCCATGAGAAAAGTTCAAATAGGTTAACGACGTCATAATTAGGATATAAATTTTAGAGAATCACTGTATGAATTGAGTAATAAATCATCACAGTCGGAAAATTATCATTTTAACGAACTTGTCTTCGTAATTGCAATTTAAATGGATGGGTACTAGTATTTAGCAACAACTCAAGCATAATTAAAACAAAGGAGTTCAAAACAATCAATAAATGCCAGTTTGATTGCAAACCTCAATAGTCAATGTAATACACTAGGTAAGGCGATACGACTTACAAAAGCTTTTAAGCTCTCCCTGAATACCAGATGGTCAACGAAATTCCCAAGAATAAGTAGAAGAAGAAGAACTCTTTACTGCATAGAAACACACCTCAAGCCAAACTGAAAATTTTTTCTTTAAATAATAACTATAATGACAAATGGCGTTTTGTCACACTTCGCGTTAAATTGTTTTTTTTTATTCTTTCTTCCGATCACCTGTCACATTACTATATAACATTGCATAATGTGTGGATCAATCAAAACTATGATTTCCTGATGTTAGATTAATATTAGCCTACTTGTTTTACGACGTTCGCTTTTACTTTGCTTAAAGAATTACATTGAAACGATGACAAATCGATCAAATGAGCCATGAAAAACAAAAGCGTGAGCACTTAGGCGCAAAAAGAAACGACAGGTACCAAATGATTATTAAATAAAAGAGCTTCGTGTGCGTTTCCTGCAAATTATAGCACTCTTTGTCACTGACGATAGGTAATTTAATATAGTGACGATGGCGATAAAACGGTTGTGTTTAACGCATGTTTTTTCACGTAATCGTCTTTGCAACTGATTTATTAATTAATTAATTTAAAGAAGAAAGTTGCAAAGATCCGTGAATTTCAGCAATTTTATATTCGAAATTTGCTCGTATTTCTCATAACCATGTACCGAAAGTATATTTATTATATGAGATAATTGCGAATTAGTTCAATGAAATTTATAAATACAAAGTGAGTTTCGAATTGATTTTTTTTTTAATTTCCATATAAATGATCCAAATAGAATCCTGTTAATCATCACTTGTTCTATTGCCCAATAAATAACCAACTACATGGCTTATCAAGAGTCAGTTGCAATGTCTAATTAGTTTTAAAAACGTGACCAAAACCATAAATCTTGAATAGTAGTAAAAGTTGTTTTAATTTAAGACAATGCGTTCACAAACCTTACAACAAAGTGTTACATATTACATATACATATGTACATTGTAAGGTAAACATAAATAAATCATGCACGCATTTGCAACAAGCAATTTCCTTTAAAGCAATTCAGCAACAGGCGTAAATATGCTCATATTAGACTTTACATTTTAATAATTGCTTTTTTTTTAAGTTGCAGCTAGCCGCATACAGCATTTTATTGGTAAATGACATGCGCCATGACGCATGCTCATCATGGTAATCTACAGTACAATGGACAGTGTCGTAATACCTCGACCTCCGGCTTTGCCTCTGACCCCCATAGTTCCTAACACTAATTTTCTGCCCAGAGCGCCTAAAAATGTTATCTTGAAAGAAAATACTTATGTAAGGAAAAATATGCAATTTTTATTCAATATTTATATTTAATCTTTATAGAATCAAAACGAAGGAAGAACTAGAAAAGAATGTCAAAGCAAAGTCTCCAAAAATAATGGCTTTAGATTAATTGACAGTCCATCTGTTGAAGGTAATAGTCCTGGCAATAATGATGATACGACCTCGGTGTATAGTGTATACAAGCAAAAAATTGATATGATGTTCGAATCGGACTCGAGCACTATGAGTACCTCGAACCCCCATAACGTTGTACAAGCTAAAATCGAGAAAATGTTTAGTGACGTCGCAAAGGACACACCCGATATCCAGACGGTCGATATGGGAATCCATGCTTTTTCCATAGATTATTTAGGCAGTGTGCTTCTTCAAGATAAAGTTACTAGTTTGACAGGCCTTCAAAGCCCTCTTAAAGATTTATATTTTACGTATAAGAAAGCAAGCAAGAAAAAGTTAAATGGTAGATTGGAGATTTCCAACCAAGGACTTAGGGTCCATTATCAAGGGCCGGCAGGTGACTTGGAACAAATGAACTCTTTTCCTACCATAGCGGTTTGGTCAGCCGTTAAGTTTGTTATTCAGGAACGTAATGCAGAAGTGTCTTATGCATTTCTTCCTTTGATAACCGATCCAGATAATATGGACAAGCAGATGTTGTTTAAAAACTTAAGCGAAAGCGAGAAAAAGTATATCTTACATGAACAACACTCTCCGTTGTTTGCAGTAATCATGAGAAAGATTGGTGTGCAAAAACAGTTGGAATGTCATGGGTAAAATTTTCATATTCTATTCCTAATAATTTGTAATGTAATGTAAATTAAAAAATATTTCGCAGTTTCGTATGTCAAACATCTGAAGATGCGATAGTGATTGCCGCTACTCTTTATAAAGCTTTGGTTAATCACATGAAGAACAAAGAAAAATACCGAAAAACAGGAATGGCCTAACTTCATGCATGTCTATAGCTTCCACTAGTACTGTCATGGAAAAAAATGGTGTTTCCATGCCTGTAAGACCACCGAGAAGGAAAAGAAGTAGTGCGACATCTTCAGTTTGCAGCGATACTAATGTAAACACTGAGTAGAAGTAGCATTAAAAATTCCATACAAAATTTTTTAGGCGTCAGAAACGCAACCTTTATTAGTAAAGCCTTGGAAAAAGATTGTGAAAAAGAAAGCCCCGCAAACGCCAAATTCAAATCAGGACTTAAATGCAATATTACCTTACGAGGAGCCTATTAGAATAAATGATGCAGATGAAGAAATTACTCCCAAGAAATTTAGTGGTAAGAAAGATTTCCAATTAACAAATGTGATTTTAAAAGACATCCTGTAGATAAACTAAACGTTTATATGAGTAAAGAGCAAAAAGAGATCACTGCAGAAATCAAGCAAGTAGTGACTGATAACAACAAAGGTTTGAAACGAGTTCAGAGTCTAAGAAAGCTCAATGAGGACCCCGTATGTAAAAAAGAGAATTCCGGAGATATTTTCACAAAAGTGACTATTCCTCGGTCAGGAAGTTTTTTAAATACTGGAGGCCTTACACGATACAAGAATAAAAATTCCAGGTAGGTATAATACAAATCATTATTTATATTACGTCGGTTTAGAGGTAAAACTCAGTAAGTAACATTTTAAACAAAAATGAGTTTTTTATACGAAATGATGAGTTTCAGAAATATGTATCCAAAAATAGAATCAGTTTGCACATTACTGCAATCGTTATCTTTTATTCTAAAATCGGGAAATTCATTAAGTGAAGTTACCTAAAAACCGTGGCGTTAAAATTCACTAAGTTACTTAATGAATTTAACAACATTAACAGTGACAGGAAAACAATGGTTTAGAATTCGTCGGTTTAGAGGTAAAATTCATTAAGTGCAATTTTATTAGTTTTGAGAAAAACGGGTTTTTATGTTTTTATTAATCGTAAAAAAAATTTAAGAGAAGATAGTGTCTTATAAATAGCTCCTTATTTTGTCCTAATATTCTAAAACACAGTCACAACAATATGCACACAATCAAAACAAATAACAAACAACACAATCAAAACAATATGCAAGAAACTTTTTGTCATTTCCAGAAAATCCTCTGCCTGTCACATTAATTTTTTTATATAAATCTGAATCAGAAATCAGAAATCTTCCTTCGCAAACATCACATAATAAAGAATGTGCTCCTGAACCAGCTGCAGAAGACACTGATTATGAAAGTGAATAAAAAACTGAGTATTTAAATAAAAAAATGACAAATGATAAATTTTTGTTATTTAAAATTTTTCATTAAGTAACAATTCTTTTTTCCCCAGTGATCACGAAAAATTCATTCAGTACGAAAATGTTGATTTCCTGGAAATAGAAAAAGTTTCCTGCATATTGTTTTGATTATTGCGTTTAAGAATATTGAGATGAAATAAAGAAGTATTTGTAAAACACTATCTTCTCTTCATTTTTTTTTAAGATTGATAGGAATATAAAAACGTGTTTTTCTCAAAACTAATAAAATTGCACTTAATGAGTTTTACCTCTAAACCGACGATTAATGAATCTGTTTCCTGTATTTTTCTGAATACACCTTACAGGAAATAACATTTTGGGAGTTTTAGATTTATTGTTTATTTCTTTATCGGCGTTCAAAAATGCAGAACGTTTTTAAAACGTATACTTTTACTGCCTTTTCGATTGACCAATCAGCAATTCGCAGTGAAATCTGTTTACCTGCACTGTTGCCAATCCTGCTAACAATAACCTAAAATCTACCATTCATATATTTACTATCAATGATCGGATTACTGATTTCGATTGCTCCCGATTAAATTACACCGGCAACAGTGCCATGAACATTTGTTTGGCTGTTGCCAGATGAAAGCACTAATCTTATTGATTAATTTTATAAATGGTTCAAATATCCATATCTGTATTTGAAATACATATGTTTATACTAAATATTTTCTTACATAAATTGCAAAATTATAGACGTAATGAAAGTTTCCATATAAAAAATATGTTTTAATATCCCAAGGAGCACAAGCTGACAATAATAAACAGCTGGACGCATGTCCAAAAACTTTTCTGATATACGAACGATTTTTATTTAAAATAAACTCCGCTTTTAAAAATTAATTTAAACAATCAAAAGGCACATTAGTACTAATTGTAAGTGGAAAACATATTCTCAAATGAATAAGGACAAAAATTAGCTACATGTTTATAAAAATTTATACAGGGTTCTCCATATTAGACTAATCATTTTAATATTTAAATAAAAACTTTCTAATGAAAGTAAACAAAACATTTATTTGACTAATACACAGCTAATTCTGTGGAATTTATTACTAACTTAACAACTGTTCAATTTTTACAAATCGTGTCTTCTAAATCACCTTCATCAATTCAATACAATTTTGAATTCTAAGTACAAAATTATGCATCACTCGAGGAAGCAAATCTACATCAATTCCTAGAATTTCATTTCGGATCTGCTCTTTCAGCTTCGGAATTGTTGCTGGACGACTGACTCGCAAAGACTTTTTGCTTTAAGTATTCCCATAGAAAAAAAATCGGATGCCTTTAGATCGAGGAATCTTGGCGGCTGATTTAAATTTGGAAATCGAGAAATATTTATTATAACCGTCAAAAAATTATCGCAAAATTCTCATTGTATTTTTCGTTGTATGAGCTGTTGCTGTATCTTGGAATAAAATTCCCCATTTAGTCAGCTTTGAGATGAAACAGGTTTGCAACATGCATTATCTAGGCGCTCGGAATTTTATGAATTTAATCAAAATTTTAAAATTAGGTTGCAAAAAATTGGGGTACTAAAACATATTTATAACAAAAACAATTAATTCACTGCTTAGAGAGAGACGCCTACTCAGTAAAATATAATCCAAAGAATACACATTCCCATTTATGAAAGAAAAGTTAATTACATATTTATATTTAAATATGTAATCAAAGTGGTTAATCTAATATGGGAAACCCTGTATATGCCAATAATTACACAACTACACTAACAACAATTAAATTGATTCAAAGTAGATATGCTGTATAGAATTAAAAATATTATTTTTAACGAATATAGAAACAACGAGTCCACAAGTGGTGGCTCGCCGTTGGGTTTCAAGGAGATATTCCATGAGCTGTCCATGCAAGAAGGTCTTCATTCTATGGACGACATACTTTCCGTAATAATAGATCCCGATGGCATGTCCTTTAACGACCTAAAACCAATTTATAAAGAATTCTTATTGAAATTGGCTGTAACTTTAACCAAGGACGAGTTATACTTGAAGAGTAAGAGCATAATGAGGAGGCAAAAGAAAAAGACATTTAAGAAGTGAGTAAACACATATGTTTATAAGATTTTCGAGTCAAATTTTTTAGGACATCAAATTGTAAAAAAACAAGCCCAATAAGCTGGTATCTGGAAAATTCAAAAGATTGAAGCACATTTTTCAGAAGAACCTTAAAAATGGAATTTCCAAAAGGCTGCTGGAAGGATCTAAAGTTGATATACGACCCAGAGAGATTCCGAAAGCTGATAAATTTCCAGAAAGCAGCATTAGCACCTCATCTTATGATACAAGGCCTTTTAGAACAAAGGACGAAATTTATAACAAGAAAACAAACTACAAAAGGAAGAGTGCTCTAGGTAAACTTAGTTTATTTAGTGGAAAAATATCACTTTAAACTTTTTAGATGAATTAAAAAAACGCAGACGTGATAGGATCAGTACGAGTGAAGAATCTGACTTTTTTTCTTTAAGACGTCAAAGTCATCATAAAAAATATCAAAACATCAATAGCTCACTAGCAAATCAAAACAGGAACTCATCTTCAGGTAGGGGGATGCTTTTTTAAATCAGATAGAACTTCGATTAGGAAGAAACTGAACTGTTGGTCTGTTGTTGTTTATAAAATTTATGTGGTATTCAGTAAAGTGTGGCAAATCTTCATGAATAGACTAACGTTTAAACAACGTAATCAAATCATTAAAATTTATTTTGGAAGTCAGTCATCAATTCGCAAAACGTATACAACATTTCGCGAATTATACGGTACACATAATCGTCCATTTGTATAAGCTATCCGTTGCACTGTGGATAGATTTCATGCCACATACTCTCTACAAGATGTAAGAAAACCAATACGTAAGAAAGAAATATCGTTGCTGTAAGCAAAAGTGAAAAAGTATCCAAAATTACTGATTTGACGTCAATAGATTATTTTCTATGGGACTATGTCAAGTTATTAATTTATGTTAATAAACCAGCAACAATTGATGCCTTAAAAGTCACCGTTCCACGTGTTATTTATGACATACCAACAGCATCTCAAAAAAAGTCACCCAAAATTAGATTAAAAAATGCATTTCGCTACGAGCAGCCGCAGTGTCTATACGGCTCAAATTATTCTTAACAATTAATACCATGAAATATTTTTTCAAGTAAAAAAAAGTTTTTTTGATCCAAGATGTTTTTTGTACGGTTTTTTTTACTTGAAGTTCTATCGGACGTAAAAAAGAAAACCCTTATTCGTATAATAATGCTGTTTTCAACTTAAATGCCTATTTTTAGGTTATGTGTCGTGTTCTGAGTGCTCTTACGATTCAGACACTTGCACTTGTATCTCAGCCGATAAATGTTATTGTAGCTTAGGACAAAGGGTCTTTAATGCTACCCGTAAGTCGATAGAAAATTTTTCTCACTTATGGAATTTTTTATTAATATGTTTTTTAATAGATCACAGAGAAAATCAACGAATTCCAGATTGCAGGTTAACTTATTGTGATTGCGATACTGATTCCTGTGCAGAATCTAACAAATGTTACTGCCATTATGGCAGCCATGGCAAACACGAGTCGCATAGAAGACATCGTCAACATAAGGAGTTGTGCAAGAAAAATTCGAACACTAAAAGCACTAGAAGTTTGGAATATATGTCTAATCCCAGTGAAGGTGAGTCTAATATTTTTCAGCAAATAAATAAAAAGCAAATTATAGGTTACTACGAGAAATTAAGGAGCAGACAGAGATATGGAAGCGAGAGACTTCCCGAAACTTCTCGCCAAAATTTCTCTAAAAAACGAAGAAACAGCTACTCAGGAGATTTTTCACATGATTTTAACGAAGTAACATTGGAAAATTTACAAATGGGAATGGCTGTGGCAAATAAATTATCCTCCATGGATTATCAACTGCTTAAGCGTAAAGGTTTAAATATGCAAGAGGCGATATATCGAGAAAGCCTAGGATCTTATTGGCTAACCAAAGATGCCAGTTAGTATATGAAATTTTAATAATTGTCAAATTATGTTATGAACATATTTTGTTTTGTAGACTACAGAAAATTAGCGGCAGAAAGCAATTGCACTAAGGCGCTTTCAGTGAAAAAGTCTGCCGAAATAGCAGCTCTTTTTGCAGATATTAAACTAACTGATATTAGAAATATGAATGAATCTGGTAGTATTTCCACTATGGAACACTCAGTGAATGCGAAATATAGGTATTTTTTCAAATAAACCAATTAATTCTAGCAATTAATTTTATTAATATTTCAGTAAGCCTGTTAAAACCCCCGCAGCTCAAAAGTCCCATTTAACAACTTCAATTTATGGAAGACCGAATGTTGTGAAAAATAGCAATAAAATTAAAATGTACGCAGCCAAAAATGGATTGTACACTATTCAAAGTCAGTCTGATGAAAGTGGAAGTAGAAGATCAAGTTTCACTGGACGCATCAATGGAGAGATCCACGAGAAAAGATATGAAACTTGTGGCATCAGGAGGAGTTTAAGCAGGAATATTGAGAGTTCTCTAGGATATTTGCCTTGATTTTTATTTATAATTTTGCCATATTAGTTTAAATGAGAGGTAGTGCAATATTTCATTGTTTATACAATTTTGGGTGCAATATTTCATTGCCTATGGCAATGGTTGTGGTGTTTGTGCAATATTTTTTACTATTAAACTATTTTTTACATTTATTAAACACATTTAATTTTACATAAAGTAGCATTGAATATGTAATAATATAGCACCTTCAAGGCATTTTGATTTTAGTCCAGAACGTCTTCTGTCAAATTATGCCATTGATCATGCCGATGATCCGGATACCTGATCATGTCCAGCCAGTGCTTCAATCGCTGACCTAAAATGAATAATTGCAAACAAAATTTCAAAGAAACTGATTTTATGCTCGCCTTTGGAACCCGAACCTCCAAGAATCAGGCCTCCCAAATAATCATTACTTTTTCCGTAGTCTTTATCATAAACCGTAATGTAAAGACTTTGCAAGTAGAGTTCCGTTGGTCGAGTTTCGAAAGCAAACTCCTCATTGTAAACTGGATTCAAATTTTTCCATTTCACCGTAGTTTTATGCTTACGATGATACGGATCCGGCTTTAATTGGCTAAAATAGATTTCTTTAATTAATTCTGAATAGTTTGCCTCGTGGCACCTACAGTTTAACAAAAGGATCCGAAAATCCATTATTGTCCATTGGCAGTAGATTAGCGCATTTCTTCACCGTAACTAACAAAGCTCGTTTTTTGGTCGAGTAGCACAAGGACAAAAGTATCTGACCGCGAGACCATAAATCGAAATCAAACCATTGATTCAATTCCGGAGCTGGCAATGGGCCTGTCTGTTCACTTCGAAGATTTTGCAGAGGCACTGTTAACTATCGAAGACAAGGAAATTCATTGGAATAAACAACAAAATGTGCAATGTCAATAAATTATTATTAGTATTACGTTACTACTACTTACATATATAGTGTTTTGGACACGTAATTTGGCAAGTTTCACTCTGACTTCGCCCATATAATCATGTCCATAACGATCATCGTCCACTACGAGAACGTGCAACGATTTGGTAGATAAATCCTCCTCGGAGATGTCGTAAAAGGCGAGATTCTCGTTAAATTCCGGATTCCTATGGAATTAATATCTTAATGCTTCAAAATATTATTCATAAAAACTTCGAAACAAAAGAGCTTTTCGATCATTAAAATCAATGGGGGATAATAAAGGAAATGTCCATTAAAAATTATATGAACTTTTGCTGCTTTTTTTATGGGATAAAATATTGATTATGCACTAATGTTAAATAGAAAAAAATAACCTGGTTTTGTGAATAGTCTTGGTACGCAATCGCGTGGATACCTTCGCATTGGGTAAAATGTTTAGTTTGCAAAATGGATCCGAAAGTCCTGAAATGTCCATGGGAATAAGATTTTTCGCACGGTACACCGTACAATGCAGAACGTTATTCCCTTGATTGTAGTTTAGCGATAGTTCAATAATTCCTAGGGAGGTGTCAGTCATATTGGATCTTTGATCGTAACTCTCCGCAGTGCTCTTCATACTAGATGTGCTCGGTGAATGAAGGCACTTTTCTTCCAGACTTCTTGTATCCGTCCAGGGCCATGAAGAGGCAATAGATGTTGGTCGTGATGTTTCTGCTCCATCTAAGTTTAACGATTAACAATATAAAAATGTATGGCATTAAAATATTTACCTTCTGGTCTACGATCAATAAAATCGTCCCAAGATGCATTGCTGCTGGCCAGATTAATAGAACCCATGTAATTTCTTAAAGGTTCCAATTCTTTAGAGAGTTGAATGTCGTTAGAACTCGGTTGGCGACTATAAAAAATCGCTTTTTAAATGAAATTCTTAAAGTTGTTCAGAGACTACCTGGTATGGCTGGCTAGGGATCCAAGATCAGGAATATCTAAAATTTTTGATAAATTTTAATAAATATATTCTGTAAAAAAAGTTCAATTACTCTTAAATCCGACTTTTTTCTTATTTGCCATTGTGCGGAAAAAATAACTAAACTATTAAATTCAAAATCTTAACTGGATGAACGTGAAATGAAGGAAATCGTGTCACACCCTGATAGGGAACGGACACATGACTATCGAATTATTTATTAGCAAATATCGATGAAAATAAAAGTTTGATTATCAAGAGTAAGTCGATAAATCTTGGAATTTTCCAGAAATCGGAATAGCTGTTACCGTGTGTGCTTTCCGTATAGGAATTTCTTCGGATACGAGTCCAAATGTGATGTGTTTTGGGCTCATCTTCTGAGCTGCTCTCATCGTCTCTGTATTTCTTGGACGAGACTCGTACGCTTCTTGTACGTTTAAATCTCGAATCATTCGGTAGAATATATTTTGGTAGACTCTTGAAGAACCATGCTCCTGATTTTTTCCAAATTTCGCGACTTTCCGCACAGATCATACATAAGTAATAGTCTTTTGAAGCACTAAAATTGTAAGAATATTATTAAAAAAAATTTTCACTTAATTTATAGGTGTGGCACATCTCGTATGATATTTTTTCATTTGACTATAAAAATATTATTAATGGGAAAGGTACTTTTCATTTTTCTTAATATTCCTAAAAAGAAGAAAATTATTGTAAAGACTTTAGCTGATTGTTTCCTATTTAGGTTCATAATTTTACTAAAAATGTGCTATATTGATATAAATGTATTTTTTTACGTATCCAAAATGATGAATACATTTTTCATTTGCAAAGTCTGTTGAAATAGACATTTTCTTATTCAACACTCTGTATCTAAATTAATATTAATTTTTGTACATCAGGACAAATGGGAATTCAACTAAGGTCCATTATTTACATAATAATCTATATATAATAATCATGAACTTATTACCAAGATGATTTATGTGCAGATTTATCGATGACACACCGTTGACATGCCCATCGACCGCAATCCTGGCATCGTACCCTTTGTGGTCCCAAGAGACCAAAAGAATCGCCACATAATAAACACTGATTTGGACCCTTTCCCAAAGCGCTTCTTCGCATATTTTCCAGACGATCCACCAATTTGCCAACCCTTTCTTGTTCAGTAAGGTCTAGTTTTTCTGCTCTTTGGATGACATTCACTATGGCACGTTGCTCGTCTTCTCCAAGACATGAAATTGGGGCAGCTGGCGTTGAATTGAAATCTTCAAAACTTTCTGTTTTTACACTCCAACCGGTTTTCAATCTGAAAAGGGTAAACTAGAAGAAGAAATTCTTTGAAGTATTATATTGCGTGGGGGAAAAAAGGGTGACGACAGCTTTGTTATATTAATTCCTGGAAGGACGCAACAGGCGTCGAAATGATAAATATAATTAAACAATAATGTCGTCGCCGGCCTTCAGAGACGCTTCGTGGGGAGCCGAGACGCCTGCTAAACGAACAACACTTGAATTGGGGAGATTGTTCAGGACGTACAAGGCAAACAATAGGGATTTGAAATTTGTGTACGCGGTGGTATCTGGTATTTTAATAAAATTATATTGTTTGCCAAAATTTTCAATATAATAAGTATATACTTAGATATATAGGGTTTTATTAAGCACCTCCGTGTAGTAACATTAATAAAAAAAGCATTAACATTAGTATTACAAGATATACATAATAATAATAATGAGAATGTTTTAACAACTTATTTAGTAATTAGTTTTTTAAGATTGTGGTGACCAATTTTATTAATTGATCACTCATTATAAATGAATGACAGGTGGGGATATTACCAGGGAAATAAATAATAACAATAATTCAATTTTCAATTTTCAATTCGTAAATGTAAAAATAATTTTTNTGTCAAATTATGCCATTGATCATGCCGATGATCCGGATACCTGATCATGTCCAGCCAGTGCTTCAATCGCTGACCTAAAATGAATAATTGCAAACAAAATTTCAAAGAAACTGATTTTATGCTCGCCTTTGGAACCCGAACCTCCAAGAATCAGGCCTCCCAAATAATCATTACTTTTTCCGTAGTCTTTATCATAAACCGTAATGTAAAGACTTTGCAAGTAGAGTTCCGTTGGTCGAGTTTCGAAAGCAAACTCCTCATTGTAAACTGGATTCAAATTTTTCCATTTCACCGTAGTTTTATGCTTACGATGATACGGATCCGGCTTTAATTGGCTAAAATAGATTTCTTTAATTAATTCTGAATAGTTTGCCTCGTGGCACCTACAGTTTAACAAAAGGATCCGAAAATCCATTATTGTCCATTGGCAGTAGATTAGCGCATTTCTTCACCGTAACTAACAAAGCTCGTTTTTTGGTCGAGTAGCACAAGGACAAAAGTATCTGACCGCGAGACCATAAATCGAAATCAAACCATTGATTCAATTCCGGAGCTGGCAATGGGCCTGTCTGTTCACTTCGAAGATTTTGCAGAGGCACTGTTAACTATCGAAGACAAGGAAATTCATTGGAATAAACAACAAAATGTGCAATGTCAATAAATTATTATTAGTATTACGTTACTACTACTTACATATATAGTGTTTTGGACACGTAATTTGGCAAGTTTCACTCTGACTTCGCCCATATAATCATGTCCATAACGATCATCGTCCACTACGAGAACGTGCAACGATTTGGTAGATAAATCCTCCTCGGAGATGTCGTAAAAGGCGAGATTCTCGTTAAATTCCGGATTCCTATGGAATTAATATCTTAATGCTTCAAAATATTATTCATAAAAACTTCGAAACAAAAGAGCTTTTCGATCATTAAAATCAATGGGGGATAATAAAGGAAATGTCCATTAAAAATTATATGAACTTTTGCTGCTTTTTTTATGGGATAAAATATTGATTATGCACTAATGTTAAATAGAAAAAAATAACCTGGTTTTGTGAATAGTCTTGGTACGCAATCGCGTGGATACCTTCGCATTGGGTAAAATGTTTAGTTTGCAAAATGGATCCGAAAGTCCTGAAATGTCCATGGGAATAAGATTTTTCGCACGGTACACCGTACAATGCAGAACGTTATTCCCTTGATTGTAGTTTAGCGATAGTTCAATAATTCCTAGGGAGGTGTCAGTCATATTGGATCTTTGATCGTAACTCTCCGCAGTGCTCTTCATACTAGATGTGCTCGGTGAATGAAGGCACTTTTCTTCCAGACTTCTTGTATCCGTCCAGGGCCATGAAGAGGCAATAGATGTTGGTCGTGATGTTTCTGCTCCATCTAAGTTTAACGATTAACAATATAAAAATGTATGGCATTAAAATATTTACCTTCTGGTCTACGATCAATAAAATCGTCCCAAGATGCATTGCTGCTGGCCAGATTAATAGAACCCATGTAATTTCTTAAAGGTTCCAATTCTTTAGAGAGTTGAATGTCGTTAGAACTCGGTTGGCGACTATAAAAAATCGCTTTTTAAATGAAATTCTTAAAGTTGTTCAGAGACTACCTGGTATGGCTGGCTAGGGATCCAAGATCAGGAATATCTAAAATTTTTGATAAATTTTAATAAATATATTCTGTAAAAAAAGTTCAATTACTCTTAAATCCGACTTTTTTCTTATTTGCCATTGTGCGGAAAAAATAACTAAACTATTAAATTCAAAATCTTAACTGGATGAACGTGAAATGAAGGAAATCGTGTCACACCCTGATAGGGAACGGACACATGACTATCGAATTATTTATTAGCAAATATCGATGAAAATAAAAGTTTGATTATCAAGAGTAAGTCGATAAATCTTGGAATTTTCCAGAAATCGGAATAGCTGTTACCGTGTGTGCTTTCCGTATAGGAATTTCTTCGGATACGAGTCCAAATGTGATGTGTTTTGGGCTCATCTTCTGAGCTGCTCTCATCGTCTCTGTATTTCTTGGACGAGACTCGTACGCTTCTTGTACGTTTAAATCTCGAATCATTCGGTAGAATATATTTTGGTAGACTCTTGAAGAACCATGCTCCTGATTTTTTCCAAATTTCGCGACTTTCCGCACAGATCATACATAAGTAATAGTCTTTTGAAGCACTAAAATTGTAAGAATATTATTAAAAAAAATTTTCACTTAATTTATAGGTGTGGCACATCTCGTATGATATTTTTTCATTTGACTATAAAAATATTATTAATGGGAAAGGTACTTTTCATTTTTCTTAATATTCCTAAAAAGAAGAAAATTATTGTAAAGACTTTAGCTGATTGTTTCCTATTTAGGTTCATAATTTTACTAAAAATGTGCTATATTGATATAAATGTATTTTTTTACGTATCCAAAATGATGAATACATTTTTCATTTGCAAAGTCTGTTGAAATAGACATTTTCTTATTCAACACTCTGTATCTAAATTAATATTAATTTTTGTACATCAGGACAAATGGGAATTCAACTAAGGTCCATTATTTACATAATAATCTATATATAATAATCATGAACTTATTACCAAGATGATTTATGTGCAGATTTATCGATGACACACCGTTGACATGCCCATCGACCGCAATCCTGGCATCGTACCCTTTGTGGTCCCAAGAGACCAAAAGAATCGCCACATAATAAACACTGATTTGGACCCTTTCCCAAAGCGCTTCTTCGCATATTTTCCAGACGATCCACCAATTTGCCAACCCTTTCTTGTTCAGTAAGGTCTAGTTTTTCTGCTCTTTGGATGACATTCACTATGGCACGTTGCTCGTCTTCTCCAAGACATGAAATTGGGGCAGCTGGCGTTGAATTGAAATCTTCAAAACTTTCTGTTTTTACACTCCAACCGGTTTTCAATCTGAAAAGGGTAAACTAGAAGAAGAAATTCTTTGAAGTATTATATTGCGTGGGGGAAAAAAGGGTGACGACAGCTTTGTTATATTAATTCCTGGAAGGACGCAACAGGCGTCGAAATGATAAATATAATTAAACAATAATGTCGTCGCCGGCCTTCAGAGACGCTTCGTGGGGAGCCGAGACGCCTGCTAAACGAACAACACTTGAATTGGGGAGATTGTTCAGGACGTACAAGGCAAACAATAGGGATTTGAAATTTGTGTACGCGGTGGTATCTGGTATTTTAATAAAATTATATTGTTTGCCAAAATTTTCAATATAATAAGTATATACTTAGATATATAGGGTTTTATTAAGCACCTCCGTGTAGTAACATTAATAAAAAAAGCATTAACATTAGTATTACAAGATATACATAATAATAATAATGAGAATGTTTTAACAACTTATTTAGTAATTAGTTTTTTAAGATTGTGGTGACCAATTTTATTAATTGATCACTCATTATAAATGAATGACAGGTGGGGATATTACCAGGGAAATAAATAATAACAATAATTCAATTTTCAATTTTCAATTCGTAAATGTAAAAATAATTTTTCTTGCTTAAGATTTTGATAGTGTTTAAACAAAGTAATTGTATTTCATCAATAATTATTAATAAACGTTCCCATATTTGGTGACCCCGACGTATATTTATTTATATTTATTTATTTTTCAATTGTTAAAGTTCTATCATGAAATTTTAATGAAAGATTACATTCGTATATCTTATAAACGGTTGCTTGTTATTCAAAAATTATATACTATGTGGCCAAAACATATACACATTTAATATATTATTAAACACTCTGTGTGTTGTTCTTTGTGGGAAACAAAAAACCAAAGCTGTCACGTATTATTGTTATTCATATTTCTTTTCATAAACATATCTGCATGTATAACAAATGTCATCCAATTATTAAATTTATGTCCATACGTTAATGAAATATGTTGTGAAAATTAAAAAAGTACATTAATTACATAGATTTGAATAATCAGAGAACATTTATGAGAAATTTATTACATAAAAATGCAAATATCTCGCGAAAGATGACTCCTAATGCAATTTACATGGAATATTTTTTTATATAAAAATTATAGACAAACATAAATTGTATTTAAAAGAAAAAAAACATTTACTGATGGATAAAACAGTTACAAGTTCTTAAACGTATTCGAAGTACCGTAGATTGCACTCGAAGCCAAATCGGCAATTTATTTAATATTTTCTTCGAGAAAAATCCTGAGCCGTCAATTTACACGTTGAATTATATTGATTTTTTTAAAAGCTGTTAAAAAAAACACTTTAACATCCTGTATTTCTTCAATTATCAACATTAAAATATGTTTATGCCAATTTAACGGGTAATATCTCCTGTTCACAGATGTTCAATTGTTAATAAATCATTCTGTACAGGCAAATCGTAAAATTGCGCTGTAACAACAAGAAAAAGGGAAATAAAACGGCCAAGTCCGAGCATCGCATAGATTAAATCAGTTAGTGATTGAGCCCATTTCGTAAGTTTGCAACTTTAGTTCGTAGTAAACTTGTTGGAATCGTTCGAATTTTTATATTTTCTTGGTATTCGAAGCACTTGTACTATTACATCCTTCTTTAAGTTTATGTTGCTTTATTACTTTTCTACTTTATACAACTCTACACCAATAAAAATCAAAAAAAAAAAATTATGAATAAAAAAATTGTATATCTGAGTGAACTTAGACAACAACAATCATTGAGGCAATACGAACAATATGCGCTATGCCATGATCTAGCCGATTTGTTCCTGGATTTAACGACTTGGTCGGTATATTTCTTGTTCATCAAATATTAACTGTATTTTCTGCTTACATAGCTGATTAATTTCTTTCTTTCAACCATCATATAAAAGATCGCCTTTTATTTTCCGAAATAGCGTTGATAACAAGATTTAGGCAAAAAATGACTTAGACCATTACTCTTCATAAAGAAAATGTTTTCTCATAGTCTTTTAAACAAATCAAAATTAAGCCTTCTGAATGGTCTCAATTGTTTTCGAAATATGGTGGTTTATTATAACAATATTTAATGTCTGAATAATAGTTACTATTAATTTAAATTACGTCAAATAACGATTTTGAATTATGTTGATAGATATTTTGATTAAGGTAGTTTCTAATGGTAATAATAATATAGGTTGTTTACAAAAATTTATTCCCTTACACAAACACTTACAAAACTAAACTGTCTTTTACAAAAACTTGCCGTAAATCATTACTGTCTATACAATAAATTTTGCAATATATCATTGCTTGTAATTGATGGACGTTGTAAACACTGAAATGTTATGTGTATATGGTTTTACTGATTCGTAGTCAAATAAAAAAATTACATACAAGAATACATGTGTCATTTATCGACATTCTCTGTCTAAATTATTCTAATAACATGTTTTAAAATAAATGTATGGCATTTTGAAATATGAATGTAAATTTTATTCATTATACCTTTCGCCTTTGGCTGACACTTTTAGTAGAAATATGTCAATAACTAATGTCATCGTTTGTTATAAATATTTTTATGTAAAATTGATACAAGCAACGGAGAACATTTATCTGCTAATGGCAGTCATCACATTTACATTCGCCATAAATGTATGTACTTAGTGTCAGAGAAAACAGAACATCCAGGAAAAGTTAATGAAATAATGTCCGGATATATGTATATTTTTTTAATTCCTACTGATAAGATATAGTCCCAAAAATCCATAGATGTTTGTACCCTAATGTTTATTGTGCAGCAATGTAATGAATGATGTTCACTTCATTTGTTTATAATTCTGAGAATTATTTTTCTCAATAGCATTATGACCTCAACTGTGAATGTGCTCTTCATAATTTCTTGTATTATATCCGGTTTTGTAAAGATTTTCCACTTAAAAAACTCGTTTCATCAAGTTTTGAGTACTGGAATTCTACTACTTACTTAAGAAATGATTGATTATAATAAATATTATTTTAATTTTGCCAAACCAAGTTAATTTATGTATACAATTACATGCGCTGACGTCAACAATTAAATGAAGTATGAAAATATTAATTATCATTCAGTAAAATTTTTTCCTCTTTTTATATGATACGAATTAGAATAGTGTTCTTCAAGGATTTCATTGTAATAAGGCCCTTATAATATTGAATGGGCTGAAATCAAAACGCAATGGTCGATTTTCATCCATCATTACAAATCTTATCAAACTGTAGCCATTATCGTTACAAGGCATTGACGATGTCGATTGAAAAAGCTCGATAAAAGTAAATGTTGATAAGCGGAATAGTTTCATAAAAGAAATTAGGATATTTGAAATTGAGTTTTTGTTTCCTGAAGTTAAAAAATCATTTCCAAACTACTGATTCATTGAAAATTGTGTCGACATTACTTTGTTTTATGACCAACAATATAAAACGTGATAAAAACGATTTATTCGTAATTTTATTATCATAAATAATATTGTTATTATTTTACATGAAGTTAAAAACATATTAACCGGGCCAAGTTCAATTTAAATATCCCTCGTCAAACAAGCAAAGTTTCATCGGAATCTTACCTGTGCAAATTAAGACAATTTTTTTCATTAACAAATAACTAAATTAATTTAAATATCAAAATGCAATAAAAATAAAATATGGCAATGGTAAGTGTTTATTTAATTTTTTTTTGTTACTTACTTTCCTCTGAGAGCCAATTGGCGATCATTCGGACACACGAATCGGCTTGGACGTCCTCTGGACGAATTTGTGATACCAAGATCCATCATAATCTGCAAAAAAATGTTTATTGTTAGTGCTCTAATCTAATTGAAAAGGTATTGACTGCTACAAGAATATTGAATTAAGCGCAACAAGAGACGGTCTAATGGCAAACTTAGCAGCAGTCTTTAGTGCTAATATTATTTTTCATTACAAGGCGATTTTTACTCCGGAAATAGAGGCATGGCAGCGGAAATCGGTTTTTGATTTGTGTGAATGTATTTGGAGGACTTTTAGGTAGAAATTGAATACAAAAAATATAATGTTTTTTTTCTGTGAATTAATGAATTTATTATTAAAATTGATTTTCTTTATATTTGATTATTATTAACGTAGTAGAGGTTAGTCAGCATTTTCTTCAAACATGTAATAGAGCATCCGATTTTAGAAAACAATACAAGTTATCTCTAATCCAATTATAACTTCGAAAAAAATGCATGTACGAGTTATCCCTGAAATAACCATACATACGAGTACAAGGAGAACAATAATGATTGAAATGTGCCCCTCTCTATTGAAATTCGGCTTCAATATTTTTTTCCACTATTATACAGAGTAGTTGGTGTGGTTGTGTCTGCCAAATCGATACGGGTAATACATTATCGCAAAGTAAGTATAGTTTATTTAATAAACAAATGCCGTAAAACCCATCATTTCTGAGATACAGGGTTTTAAATTTCACCTTTTTTGTTTTTAATTTTCAATTTACATTAAAACTACTGTGACTTATGAAATGAAAATCGCTATGTTTATGTTTCTTAATTCGAGAAATTTGCTAAATGTAGTTAGATTTTTGTACATTATAGAGGACATTGGTTATACCTGTATTATTATAAATATGTAATGATACATGTATGACAACCGCTCTCTACAATGTTCAAAAATCGAATTACGTCTATCAAATTTATCGGATTAAGAAACATAAACACACCGATTTTCATTTCATAAGTTATAGTAGTTTTGATGTAAATTAAAAATTAAAAACAAAAAAGATGAATTTTGGCACCTTGTATTTGAGAAGTGACGGGTCTTAGGGCAATTGTTTATTAAGTAAACTATGATTTTTCGATAATCTATTACCCGTCTCGATTTGGCAGACATAATACCGACCACCCTATATGTAACGATTTGTATACATTTGATTAATGACAGTTGTTTGTCAATGAATGCAAACAGTTTTGATAATCTTTTAACGATCGGTCCACTGTTTTGAGGAAGCGGATACTTCAATTATTTTCGATCTTCGGGTACTTCAAGAATCTCGTAAACTATAAGAGATTAAGATATCGTTAAATTAAAGAAAAACGGCATCTTTTGAAGCCTTTAAGGTCGTGTTTTCAAATACTAAATATTTCCGAATTTATTTGAGAAAAACGATTTTACATGACACACATGATTTTTTAATTCTATTTGAAAAGATATGTTAATAGCATATTGTACTGCAAGGATGGAAAACAACCTGTTTCTCATGAGTAGGACTAAGCTTTACACCAGCCAAACACTGTGTTAATCCTACGAATAAGAAAAAGGTATTCAGTACAAGTTACATTACTATTTTTTCTACCTCACCTCTTACTAAAAAAAATTGTATACCTATTGGCGAATAAATTTGTCGGCAGTGTCGCCACGAACGTATAGCTCAAAAACTATTAAGAGAATAAAGTATCAATTTAGGTGATTTTTAGGGACAGCAAAGCCACTATAAACAGCGATGTATTACATTGTATAAACTTTATGGTCAATGAACAAGAAAACAAATGTTTTATATCTTATCTCCCCTAAAGTCACTCTGCATTTGATCCACTGATTTTAAGACACCCTGCCTAAGGAAAACCTTTGTGCAAGAAAATTTTCTTTATATTTTCATTACACAATAATAAAAACGAAAAAATGGTATATGGGCTTGGGGAAATTCAAAATTTTTCTTTTCTAAATAGAACCTTTTATATGTATTTTATGTTCTTCTTTTAGCAAATAGCCATCGATTTTATTAATGATATTCTGCACTAATCTGTAATAGTTTTTAAGATATTTTGAAGTATATTAACCCACAAACAAAGGCAACTATAAAATATTACATCACGATTCAAACAGAATATTAGTATTATACAAGGTGAATTATAATTGGTGGGCCAAACTCCAGAATTGGATTCTTTATTCAAAAATAGTGTTTGTTTGTTATTAAAACCATACTTCAGAAATGATTTGTTACGAAAATACAAGGTGTTAAAGATGTATTTAAAACTTTAAATTTATTAATATCTCCAAAAATAATTAAGATTTAGATGACATTTTGCATTTTTTGACGGTTAACTACGATAATTTTTTTAACCAATCATTTTAGTGTCATCAGTGACGCAGAAGTTAACAGAATTTTATACAAAAAAATTGTACATCATTGGTTTTTTCTCAACGTAAAAATTATTTTTAGAATTCTCTTTCAATTTAGAAGAAGAACTTGACATGTTTTTGTCAAACGCCCAGTTTTCGAGTAAAAAAATAAAAAACGATGTACAATACAATGGGGAATTAAAGGACAGAAGGAATATTAAGGGAGGGGCAGTGCTTTTTATTTTAATTTAAAAATATGTGGTGTCTCCATTTATTATGAGTAACACTTTTTATGAGTAATAATCACTGATAAAAATCGATTAATAAATAGAGACACCAGGAATGTTTAAACTTAAAAAAAATCACAGTCCCTTAATACCCCTCTGTCTCTTAATTCCCTATTGTACAGTACGCGCATTTCGCCGATTTATTTCACAAATATCATGCGACGTTTTAGACAATTATGTGATACCAGAATATTATTGGTAACAATTCAACGATGGGTAATCTTCTACAATTTAATTTTTGGAAATATTAATAAATTTCAATTTTTTAAATAAATTTTTGACACCCTATATTTTTACAATAAAGCATTTACGGACTATGGTATCAATAAAAAATACACTATTTTCAAATAAAGAAACCAGTTCTGAAGTTTGGCATACTTATTATGACTTACCCTGTATTATAGTATATCATCAGTTAAAAATAAAGTATGCATGACAGACTAATTATTGAGACTGAGATTTAATAATTAAATTACTAAATGCGCCTAACACTGACAAATATACATATAAAAATTCTTTTTATTTAATCAACATAGGAGTGAACAGGTGGATAAATATGTCGGATTTTGGTGTCATGTGGTTGGTAGACCTTTCTGAGATTCTCAGTTTTTTTCCCAATTATCCAATTGTTTATGTTGAAATATTGTTCGTATCGTTTACAGTTCTTTCATTTTTTTCCATATTAATTCATTTTGAATCCTAAAGAGTTCGTCTCAGAACTAGTCACTCTCCATTGCTTGAATACCTAATGGTCTTTTTACGGCGGGCTATATATTGGCAGTAATAAAAAGCTGCAATATTGATCTGCGCCGAAAATACGTACTCTTAAATGAATAGTTTTTTTTATGTACACGATACAATAAATGCTATGGTATCAATAGCGCCATATCAAAAAGACAAGCGATTTGTTCCACTGAAATTCGGTATATTACATCGTAACCATATCGGAAACTCATACATGTCTATGCTTGTTTTCACACGTCTTTCATGTCTCACGATTTATAGCACCAATTCATTTAGAATTACTTTTTCACTGTTGCAAGCATGAAATTAATTCAGAATTTAAGGATGGTTACACGCATAATAGTATAGGAGGAATGACTAAAATTTAAAAATTCTAAAATTATTCAAAAATGCAACTTTTTGATATCTTAATTGACCCAATAGTGTTGATTTTAGATATGTTTAATCTTTTTGTTAATTTTCTCTTCATTGATTCATAAGAGATGGTATTAAAACTGTACGCCTAGTCTTCTCCATTATTTTTTAATGTTGACGACAGTGCATATTTCATTGCACAATTTATTACAGTAATCGTACCCCGGATAAAAATTATTCACCATAAATCGCGTGCGATATACGTTATCGCTATCGCACGATAGCGCCGCATGATAACACCGTTAAGCTTTATCACGCCGCTCTCACAGGATAGTTGCATCCTTTATCAATATCAATCACATTATCAATTTACAATATTTTGAGTGAAAAATTGAAAATGAAGGGTCCCTGTTTCCAATTATTTCCGTACAAGACATAAATATTGTGTCTTATTCGGACCTAAAATTATCGTAAATTAAAGAAAATTTAAATCTTATTTTTATATAAAGTGTCATAATAAATGTTAAGTCAGATTTGTTGAAACTTTTATTTAATATTCAACTTATACATATTTGATGATTTGGGAAAGTTGCAACTTCACTGAATTTAAGCTTTTCGCTAAAAAGTCGGATTGAAGCTAAGAGCAACGGAGGTATTCTAGCAAGTAACTTATTACAATCACGATTACGAAACAAAACTTAACTTATTTAAACATAATTATGTTAATCTCATGGTAATATTCTCGAAGGAAGGGAATTTATCTACGTTGAAATTACGTTATACGGAAAATTACCAAAATAGGTAGTGAGTACTTTACTTAATAACTATTTACCCCATATTGAGATGACCACTATTTTTATAAAGAAAATAGCATGTTTGCAAAACGGCATGCATTTTAGCTGACCATGAGTAAAAATTTAACTTAATTATTTACTCAGTCAAATGCTGACGTACTTTGAAAATATTATTTTTTTATTCAAACAATAATTATGGTAAAGGGTGCAATTTCACTAACTACATCTAAAAATTAATAGCTGATGACATTCGTGCTTGTTATTCGTTTATCGGTTCTTTCCTATGCAAACATCAAATTTTGACTCAACACCATCCAAAGACAGCTTTTTGCCCGTCATTGTAAATATACATTACGTTTCATTTGGACTATGTTAAGCGCTTGTATCATATCCAGGTTATTAAAAGATTTTCCTTCTCGTAGAACGGTATAAGTAATGGCATAAGAACAAGTAACGTGTTTGCAATTTGTTCTGAATTTTGCTTTGGCCTATCATGACAAACTTAAATCATTTTCGTTATTCGAATAGGCGTATATTTGTTGTAACGTACTGTAACGAAGTCCATTTTTACAAATTTCAATTAATTTTGTCTTTACCAAAAAAAAAGCTACCCGACCTTTTTCATTCGATTTCTAAAGCCTTTCTACCGACATAATCTTTGATAATGTTGTAAGGAGCACCTTGCAGTACCTACTACGAAAAGACTATTTAGAGACTTTTTTTACAATTGGCACACCTATCATCATATATACTGTGTTCCCAGATAGGTGAAACGACTCTTGTAAAAGGCAAAAATTTTTAATTAAATTTTCATTTTTTGGGGTTCAGCCCCGCTTGGTTAAAGACCAATTTCCACCATAATTTCAATTTTGAAAAATCAAGTGTGCTTTGAAAATTTCCAAAAAACCTATTTTTTTGTAAAGTGCCTTTTATGCGTCAAATATGACAAAAGGTTGTTAAGAAAAGTTGTTTAGAATTAGAATTTAGGCCTCAATACCAAATTTCAGTTTGACCGAGGATTTTTAGTTGACCGAGGATTTTGAAATTTGGTGTACAAGTCTAGATGTTGATTCTAAACAACTTTTCTTAGTAACATTATGTTGTATGTGATACACAAAAGCTACCATCTTGGAAAGCTTGAAAAAAAAATTGAAAAATCAAAGTTGGCCATGGTTCCTGAAATTTGGTATTGGGGCCTAAATTCTAATTCTAAACAACTTTTCTTAATAACCTTTTGTCGTATTTGACGCATAAAAAGCACTTTACAAAAAAATAGATTTTTCGGAAATTTCCAAGGCACACTTGATTTTTCAAAATTGAAATTATGGTAGAAATTAGTCTTTAACCAAGCGGGGCTGAACCCCAAAAAATGAAAATTTAATTCAAAAATGTTTTGCTTTTCACCTATACATAATATGTATAGGTGAAACGACTATACAGGGTGTTTCCTAATTGTGGTGACAAAAGCCTAGGGGGCAGTCGTCTCAGCAAAATGTGAAAAAAATTCAT